>JABXWE010038631.1:0-18559 GCA_014611495.1 Limonius californicus
AATTTGTTAATAGGATGGCATATTGTCAGCAAGTAAACGGCGAGCATTTTGAACATTTGAAGTAATTTTGTTTCTCATTATTCTAAAATAATGAAATGTACACCTATTGTACAACTAACAGTGAGTTATTCCTCGTTTTTACAAATTTTTTTACACTAAACTCAGTATGTATGAATTCAAAATTACAAGCTCTTTCAAAATCTGTAAAAATATATAGGGTGTCCCATTTAAATTAAAGAAGTTGATGGCATTTCTGGTTAAACCGGAAGTATATTATTAACAAAAAAATTTACATCAGATGCATTTTGTTCCATTGCACTTGCCTGCAAATTTTCATAAATATCGTTCTTTTCGTTTAAAAGATATTTACTTGGTTCCATACTTTATCCCAACCCTGTATAACCTATCAAACTTCAGCTGCGGAGTTTTCGAATGGCATCCTCAACTTCTCCACGTCTTATATTTCTGTACGCTACACCAACTGTTTCATGTTACTTTAAAGAATAGAATAGTCCTATAAATAAATTTCATACAAACGGTATAAGTTTATCCAACATCGAATATAAAGAGTGTTTGAATATTACGTGATAATTCGTGTACCTGTACCATAAAGGGGGTGGGGGACTACCTTAAAGGAACAATATATCTTGCACTGCCAGTGATACATCATCGAGCAAATCCACTAATTAAGAAAATTTAAATATTCAACAACGTTGGTGGTGACAATGATATTTCTGTATTTTGTGAACATTTCCGTTCCGGATCTCGAAAGTGTCACAGCGTAAACATTCTGCTTGGTTAATAAGATACAAATCGAATAAAATGTATCTTGTCTATACAACATTCCACAATTTACTTGGTAAGCATCTTGTCTGCGAACTTTAATTTTTGTTGTAGAAAATGAACATGCTGACCATGACAGGGTGTAGTGTAGCGGACCGCATTTGCCATTATGTTTATATTATTACAGAAAGATGTACTTTGGGACTTTATGCTCATAATTTAAATTTTTAATCTATACTCGCAACTCGCATATATATTTCATGTTAAATATAACTGCTAATTGATTTTAGTTGGCGTTTAGAAATCACACCTAATTGATCTTGGGAATGGCCGTTCCTTCACGCGTGTTTATTTTTTATGAAGGGTCTGTCCTTTACGAGTAGACCTAAATTATAAGGGCAACAATGATAAAATAAATATCCACTTTCATGTACAATGAATGGAATTATAAAACAACTGCACATTCGACAGTTGAATGTTATAATTCCATATTTAAAATATTTGTTTGCAGTGTCTTTCTTTCAGCTATTTCTTGCAGGTAAATAGGATAACAATATGACTTCGATTTAGTTGCTCTCAAGTACGTAAGATATTCCATGACAGCTGCCTTTAGCGCAGTCTCTCCTTGGGATAAATTGGTTTGGTTCTTCAGATTTTTAACAGCTAGTTAATTTATTTTTATACTAAACTATGGGGGATATTTATTTGTTTGGGCCTTCGGATTTTTAACAGATCATAAAATTCGTGTTGTTCCTAAAAATAGGGTGCACGTGCAGTGGATTCTCACGATCGCGCGACCCTTCCTGGCCTTTAAAAGCAGAAGTAAGTTATTATGGAGAGATCATTCTTGATTCAACCATCAAGAAGCACTACTAGAACAAGAACACAATCCTTCCCCTGTATATTGCGCTGGAGGAAACTCGGCAGCAGCTGCATGTATCCAAACATTCCCCTGTATGTCCTTTAACTATTCAGCGCTTCTTCGTTGTTGGGTTAAATTGGGTTCTATACGCCCAATCTAATATCTTCGTACTTGAGATCACGTCGTTACGAGGTAGTTAAATTGTACTGTCTGCAGTTAAATATTGACGTTAATAAAAGTATTAAATCTCTCTGGTGTTTTATTTTACGTATTTAGCTCAAGTACTCCAGATCCGAACCTAAGACGATCACGAAGAATCACGACGAATACAAGCTAAACACAACACAAGGGTCCGTAACGCTACAGTAGACAGTAGTATCCTTGCAAATACATATATTCAAACTGCAGGTGAACAGAAACTGACCTCCAAAGAAAACGTAGTGGTTGTTTAGGTTTCATAAATTTGCTCTTCGGTTTTAATAACTATGCGAATATTTGTACATCCAAAAAGGTACGCTGGAGAATGCAACCAATGCAATATTGTAGTAAAATTCATGTATTTGTTGCAAACGGATTTGGAAACTGTAAATTGTAAATTATTTGGTAAAATAATTTACTAATTTTTAGTAATATTTTGCTTATTAGGAGAATTCTAAACTGGCAATTCAAAATCTAGCCCCTTTCTTTATCATACCCAAAATAAAGGTAATTGTTATGCCATACTATTACAGAAATAGTAGCTCAGCTAGTTTGTGACAACTTCCTCACTGCTTGTTATGTTAAACAATTAAAATTGGTTGCACAGTCTTCGCTATATCTTCTGATTATATGAAAGTCTTCTGATTATATGAAAATTAGATATATTTTCACAATATGGTTGGGTGTATTATGTTCTTAAAGGATAGCTGTATGGAATAAGGCAAAAAAATCACATCAAATTAAATCTAGATACATCGAAAACGTAGATTGATTTAAACCTATTTTTCACTATTTTGGCAATTTTTAAGTTTTTATCGATTTGCCGATTTCTTTTCTTTATTTCAATATTGACTACCAATTATAAAAACCGTTTGTAGAGAGGTTGCATATTAATGTAGCCACATTGAAAATAAAAAATATTAAGGCATTTTAGTGGTGCGATGTAATAAAATATTTATTGACCAAAATTGTACTTAATTGTGATCCAAGGAGAAGCATACAAACTTACTTAATGCAATTATAGTGAATGTCACTTATCTCCAGCAATGTTAGGGTCATATTTTAAAATGTTACTGTTTATTTTACTGGCTAAGCACATACCGGCTGTATACAATACTGGTAACACATAACTCTCGGTAAAAATAATATATTATATAGTTAGGGTCATGAGAGCGATTAATTGTCCTCGACAAAAATGTTATCACTGACAAAAAAGTAGTGTAAAAACTAAAGAGGAAAATACAAAACAAAACATACTAAATATACTATCGAGAAGAACTCTAGGAGAGGAAAAATATACTTGCTCTTTAACTGGAATGTGTCATTCTGGGAAATAATTAGACATTTTATTTACGATTTATATAAGGCAAAACTTTTTTATTATGGTATTATGGCATTAGTGTGTGCGTTGGGTCACATGTATTAAGAACGAAGATGATTGTGTAGATAAATCATGTTAATATAGCGTTAATGATGTGCAGTATAAATATTTTAAACCGTAACAATGTGTCTTCTTTTGAAATACTCTGGTATTTTCTTGTCTTTTGCGATTAACCGTAAGCCTGTTTCTTATTAGTTAATATATGCTTCTGCTCACTATATCGCGTATACAAGTTTATGTGCATGTCAATATTTTGCACTGTGTCCTTGTGATAGTTTTTGATAGTTTATTGCGAAAACAAATAGGGGCAATGAACAACAGAAAGGCGCCTGGCCCTAGGGGTGTGCCGGCATGAGCTGTTGAAACACACGCCTTCTGGAGTGTATTCTGAAGTGTACATATATCAAATGCCTAGGTGGACAGACTGTTCCTAACGAGTGGAGGCTGGACTGTATTAATCTTATATTTAAGAAAGGGAATAAGGCGACTGCAATAATTATAGAGAAGTAAACGTAATCAGTACGATCGGCAAACTGCACGGGAAACTAAGAATAGATAATAGCCTAATTGAGGTAGAGTCGCCCTAGATGGTCTAGTGGTTAACGCACCTACGTAGAGATCCAAAGGACGCGGATTCGAATCCGATCGAAGTCGCTGAGATTTTTCTGAGTAAGAAAAATTTCTATCGGATATGAAGTAAGGCCGTAGGTCCAGTACCACTGCGATGTGTGACACGTAAGAAATCACTACTCAAGTTGGAATTACTTCAGATAGGCAATATTTATAGATACAGGGTACAATAAGCCAACAATGGCTGTAGTTCACAGATATGTTTGGAAAACCTCGTCATAGATCTGGCTCAATCAAAATTCAACCAATCAATCAACTAAGATAGAGGAAGAAAGTGGCGGGTATTTAAATCTGAATTGTGATTCATTTATAAATTTTTTTCATGATATTGATAGATCTGTAGTCAAATCTTTCGTTCCTGATTGATTTTACTACAACTTACATTTAAATGCTGTCAAAGGCTTTCTTAAGGTCGATTAAATATAATCAAAGAAGGAAATTGGAGAGAAATAAGGAAGTTGTTGTTGTTGAAACTATGTTACTTTTTCAATTAATGTTCTTATTTTCTTGTAAATGGTCTCTTGTTCTGTACATTCCTCTCAACCTTGTTTAATCTATTGGTTGGTAGGAGTTTGCAATCGAATAGTTAACTTATTGGACTGGAATTTTGTAGGTTTTATGTGCTACCTTTCTTCTGTAGTAGTACCTAATGTCCTTTTAACCAATTAGGATTTCTACTTTCTCTGTACGTATGTTAACCATTTTCACTAGTGTTGCACAATATGTATCCTTTTTGTTTGAGCATTTTCGGTACGATGCTGTCTTGTCTCGATGTTTTTCCATTCTTTGATTATTTCATTGCTTCTTCTATATCTATTGATTCAAGTTTTTTTGAATTAACATTCGCGATCTTACTTTTATGTCCTATATTGCCGTTCTCTTTTTGTATTTCTATATGTACGTATATAATTTTTCTAACGGTTTTATTAATTTTCGTGTCTCCTCTTCTCTACTATTTGCTTCATGCTGTTACTTAGATTGTCTTCCTTTTCCCAGTAATGGTTATGTGTACTTTTGTTGATTCCTCGATAACGTTCATGATTTTTTGGTAGGACTTGTTTCTGTTATGTATGATATCATTTATATATGTATTATAATTCCTCCACTGGGTTTCTCGTGTTTTATTCAACTGAACATTTTATGTTTTTTCTGCGTTCTACATTAATTTTCTCTTCTCCTTCTGACTTCTGAGATACGTACATATCACATCCAGTCTGCTTTTTGTGCTCATGTTTTCGTTGCTCTTGTTTTTCCTCTGGCGCTATTGATCTTAAGTTTGTTACTGGTTGAATCCCGCCTTTCCCAGAACCTTTGAGTCTGACTGCTGCCGCAGTGTGGGATTTCGGGCTGTAAATCTTACCAACCTGGGATGAGTTTGTGTTATCGCACTTGCTTATGTAATAAAATTGCACAAGTAAGATACAACTAAACGCAATCCTGTGGAGCGAAAATACGAAGAAGAAAATAATAAAATTCTTTATAGCACTGTAGTAGAAATCGTAGAAGTATTCGGCACATAAATCTGGGACCTTACAGAGGCAAACAAGAGAAGACTATTAACTTCTAAAATAGACAACTACGAAGATGGAGAATAGAGCACGATCGAAATGATAGATTCACAAAAATAAAATAAAAATAGGAAATACAATAATTGCATATAAGAAACTGATATAGTACGGCTTAAGACATATGATTAAAGAAAGATCGATCGTCTACTAGAATATCGAAATGGATCCCACAACGAGGAATATTTTCTTTGAGGGTACCCACGTATTACACAGGATAAACTAATAATGTGTTGGTTTCGATGTATTTACCTTTGTTGTCCCTTTTCTCACCTAGCTTTGAAGGAGGTCGCGAAATTGTTGTAGGGTCTTTACGCGCTGCCATTACAATTATGTCATTTGTGAAGGTAGCTGTGAAGATTCTCGGAGTAGTTGGAATATTTGGCGTATATAGCAAATTGTTGTTCTTCTAATAAAACTTCCTTGGAGCACAAAATTCAGTGACTTCTTTCTGGAATGTTTGTAGAGAAGTTCGTGTTTCCAGCGTTATCGAACATCTGAGTAATATCTAGGAACGTTACTGGAAATTATTTTCCTCTTCATGGATTTTACCTATGATATCGCTGCAATATGGCTTGTTGTTTTCTAAAACCGAATTAATACCCGAGTTATGTAAAAGGTTTTCCAGTTCGGGATTTAGTTACCAAGGAATACCTTTTGTAAATAGTTTTGAAAGGGTTGGTATTATAATTAGAATTATCTATGCCATTTTGTACTAAGATGGAAAGCAACAAGCTCTCATAATATCATTTAAAAGGTTTCAGGCATTCAAGATCAATTGTTGGTAGTTTCTCTATCAGTTTTCCAGCGACTAAGTCGTCACCAGAGAGGTTTTTTTGAGCTCCCTACGTTTGATTGGTAGTTGTATTTGATAAGAAACTATTTTTTTTTCAGAAGTCAAGCCTGAGGAACAGGAAATATGATCCTATCGTGTAATAAATACTACACGTCAAATAAGAACTAAAATAAGGAATGAATTGATTTTTATTTTTATCAAGATTTCCAAAAAATAATGTAATTGTGATGGTCAATGTCACATATATCTTTCTCAATTAGAAAATACCCAACAAGAGCATGAAAAAGCTGACATAGTTAATGTTATGAAGGAACCAAATATAGTTATTCCAAACAAATCCAGCAAATCATAATGAAGATAGAACTAGTTAATATTATTAAATACCATAATATTCAGAAGGTCTACCTATTTCTGTGACGAATTTGTACAGTGAAATATATATTCGGTATTACAACTGCTAATTTTTTTTTGCAGCTTTAATTCTATAGAATAAATGTTTTTATATTTGCACCGTTTTTAGAATAAACATTAATGGAGATTCGGAATCAGGTTAAAATTCAGACTCCGATCTAGATTCAATCGACCAATTTTAATAGTGGTAATCAGCATTCTTCCTTGAATTTAATAATGTTTGTTGTTATCCGCTTGTATTGTGCATATTTTTATCTATATCAATTTAGTTTTTACAAATTTTTCACCGTTCTGTACCTTATTATATAAAGTCATGGGAAGTAACGTTACTTTATTAATTCATAGTGCCAGTAAAACACTTTTTTGTTAGGTGTGGCTCAATATACCGCAGTGTTGTAGTTTTCAATTAAACACAACTTGTTATTTATAAAGTATTTTATTTTAACTATTTTTAATGTTGCGAGTCGAAACTGACTTGCTTTGAAGAGTGAAAAATTTCAACTAACTGGTCACCACACATTTTGTGACCAGTAAAGGTGGCATCAACCCTGATCATATTACAAAGAGAATGCCGTCCTTATTTTTAGGAAACCCAGCGGCTGCACTCATGTGGTTACAATAAATTATGCCAAATAAGTGAACGCAACATACCGCCCCCGTTGAAAGGCAGGCTTTCAACAAATAAACACCTTAAATTACGTACATTCTACCATAGTTAACAAGTTATTACACGTTACAAGAACATAATATAAATGCATGATTATGAAAACTAAATTACCAACAGAAAGAGGCAAAACAAAATGAAACACTGATATAACACCTTCAGTTTAAATCGTCATTGTCGATTGGCAGCAAACAAAGTTTTGTTGTTGCCCGTTTCACAACACCATTTTTGGTTTTAACTGTTGCCGCCCGAATAACACCATCCCGTCCTGGGTGAACTTCAACTATTCTTCCTAATAACCACTGTAATGGTGGCAGTTGGTCATCCTTCAGGATCACCATAGTGTTGGGTCCTAAATTGCAGTTTGAATAATGCTGCCACTTTTTCCTTGTTTGTAATTGGCCGAGATACTCTGATGACCACCGTTTCCAAAAGTGTTGCAGTAATTGCTGGACTCGTTGCCAGCGAGATAATCGGTTCATCTTTATTTGAGTTATGTCTGGTTCTATAGGAGCAACCAGTGAGTCTCCAATAAGGAAGTGGCTTGGGGTAAGAATAGTAAGGTCATCCGGGGTATCGGATAAAGGAGTTAAAGGTCAGGAATTTAAGCAGGCTTCAATCTGCGTTAATAACGTGTACATTTCGTCATAAGTAAGTGAAGCCACTCCGATTATTCGTTTCAAGTGGTGTTTAACCGACCTAATACCAGCCTCCCACAGTCCTCCGAAATGAGGTGATCTGGGTGGTATAAAATGCCAAGTTATATTGTCATTGGCTAACGATTCAATTACCCCGGTATTAAAGGTTTGATTTGTAAATAATTTCTTAAGTTCTAGGTTTAATTCGCGATTCGCGCCTGTGAAGGTCGTAGCATTATCCGAATAGATGTGTGATAGTTTACCTCTTCGTGACATAAATCGCTTAAGAGCGTTCAAGAATGCTTCGGATGTTAGATCGCAAACCAACTCCAAATGAATGGCCTTTGTTGCAAAGCAAATAAATAAAGCAATGTATGATTTTATGACCTTTCTGCTTCTACCATGACCTTCCTTTATATAAATGGGTCCAGCATAATCAACACCAGAGTGAATGAAAACAATAATACTGTCTTTAAATCTATGATATCAGAATAGCAAAGTAAATCTCTTAATTAGAATCATTATATGTGCTAAATTATTTTACAAACGAGGGCGCCTAACAAAATATAACTGGTTTTTCTGCAATGGCGCAATTATACTTAGTACTAGGAGCTAGTTGGCTGTCGACTAAACAGATGGCGAGCAACTGTTTTGGCGAGCATCTTTCCCAGCAAGCAATCAAGCTATCAGTGGCGAGCGAGTGGTGGCGAGCAAGTGGTGGCGAACAAATTACCTAGAACCCCCGAAGGGTAAACGAAACCTGAGAAGGACGCGATAAATATTTTTTAAACACCCTCTATAATTAAACGAGATTTACAGGAGATTGTCAGTACTTGTTGCAATATACAGGGTCTTAGGGAAACTGGCGGGTGTATTTCTTATCTTATCTTATTTTACTAATTTATGTCGTATGTATATAAACAGATATTAGAATGTTCGCAACATAGGAATGAAGTCCATGATTTGACTTAATATAATGCTTTCTTTGGCTTGTTGGAAATAATTATTATATTTTTTCATTTTTGGTACATGTAGTTAATGTGCAGTTTATACATATCAAGTAGTGAAGAAATCTCGAACAAAACAATTTACAACAGAAGGTGCTTCTTAATACAGAATGCCATGCCTTAGAATCCACCTAAAGATTCCCTGTAAATTATGAAAGCATATACCAATTAGAACAATTATGTTGATGCGTTAGTAGGCATTTTGACATCTTGAAACTGGTATTAATAAAATAAGATACTTAGGTTTTCCATTGCTATTGGTAATTTTTAAAAATAATGAAAAAACTGAATCGATAAGAAGAGTTAATATGCAAAATTGATACTAAATTGAAAAATCTCAGTTGGTTTGCAAAATTTGCATTTTTCTTATGAATTGTACATTTGTTCGTTACCATTTATTATGCAGCCAATTAGAATGGTGTATAAAATTGTGTTTTCCGGTGAACTCCATCCAACTCCTTCCCAGAATAGTGTCTTAATGCAATGTTTATTTGAAAATAAAATTAATAGAAATACAAAAGTACGCAGGAAAATTCTATAGTTACTAGAAAGTAGAACGGAGGCTACTTTCTAGTAAACTATAGAATTTTCCTACGTACTTTTGTATTTCTATTAATTTTATTTTCAAATAAACATTGCATTAAGACACTATTCTGGGAAGGATTACTTCTGAAGAACTGTATTAGCCTCTTCAATGAAAAAAATATGGATAATAATTATACGCATCAGGATACATGTTAGCGGTCTATGTAAAACGGGAATTCTATTCGTGGGATATAACATTGTTATGACTCTAGGGTATCTGTTCTCTGTGTACTGTACTAGGTCTCCTTTATAAAGGCAGTGTTATTACATCCTGTTATGTACCAAAGCATCTCTAAACAAGGGTAAGCGTATGCACAGTGATTTTTGTATAGGTTTCCGTTTTTATGTAAGCAACAAGCAGCACACCATTACGAGCTTAGTCCCATTTCCCAATTCAATTTCTTTAGAAATTATTCAAAAAAATGTTTAACTAATGCTACTTCATATTTATTAGGCTGCATATTCATAGCAAAACCTTTCATTAGAACATATAATAAATAGTGTCCAATAATATTTAATTTTTTAACGAAAAACGAAATCCACTCTAGTATTCATAAAACTGAGGGACAATCAAGGTGGATATGTAAAATCACTACAAAACACATTTTGTTTACTAGCAGAAGCTTTTCAAAAGTGTTAAAACTACTTTAGTCCTTTTAAACATAGAGGAAAAGTTATTGATTAATCATTATTAACCAATCAAGAACCAGAAAAAGAAATTTGGAAACGGAAATTATTGTTTATCAAGATATAGTACTGGAAATATTGTTGCCATTACACACAGCAAGTAGTTTCGTTCAATTTCTTCAAAGTCCCGGAACAAAAAACTCAACTAAGCTGACAAAGGACATTGAGAAGAATAATTAAGGAAAACATACGTTCCAACTACGCACAATTGAGCGAACTTTGGAACGATACTGTGGGAAGGCATGCATCAAAATCTACGTGTCACAGAGACCTCTGTCTAAATGAAGACTTTCAAAAAATTACACAATTTGTGTAAACTAAGGAAAAGTCATTGTTGAGATAGAAGCAACAGAAAAACAGATTGAAATGGGCAGAAGATCTTATTAATGCATCTGCATCTGTCATGGTGTCTACTGTCTACTGTCCACTATATTGAAGGCTTGCCGTTAACAATGGAAGAAGTTTTGGTCTCTGTATATGATTTTATTTTTCAACAAGGCAGAGCTTCCTGCCAGACGCCAAAGAGAGTTTTACAATGATTCTTAGGTAACACTATTCCACTCTTAGAGTGAATATTGAGTAGCCCTGACTTATTACCGATTGAGACACTTTAGTATGAAATAAAAAAACTGTTGCTTATAACGCTCGCTAGATTAATCCTTGAACTAAGGCAAGAACTAAGAAATATGGGACAATTTTTCCACACAGAACCGAATAAATACCATGTCACAAAGAGTTAAGATCGTTATTAAAAATAAAGATGATGTTTTTGAAATGTCTTACATATTCAATTTCCTCTGACGGTATATTTTCTTGTTTTTCCTTTTAATTTATCTTAGTAGGAATAAATTATATTACGGTCTTAGGTTGCGTAAAAAATCTCTAGAATGTTTGCTAATAAACATAAAACACTATAATATTAAAATATTGTTTAGGCTTCACTTGCCGGAGTGCCAGTCATTGAGACTTTTATAAGTGGCCAACTAAAGTGTAACCTAGCTCGTATTACTATTTTTCATCATGTTGGCTGTCGATGTAAACTGAAATCCTAATTTAACGGGTTCTATAGTTCTGAGATGAAAAACTTAAAACCATGCTTATTTGTTAGCGTTTCTCTCGGCGAAGACCATTGCAAATTTAATTAAAACATTGAATTTTCCTTCAGTAATGACAGGGCCCGCTCCCTCAAGATTAATTCTAACGTATGTAAACTTAGTTAAAGTTTAACAAACATATAAACCCTAAGGTAGCAATTCAATGTATACTTTTCTAGGATTCTTTTATGTATTACTCTCTCCACTCAATTTTTACATAGGCAACCACCAGTATAGTATTATCACTTTTTTTATGGTCACGATGATTCTCTAAAGTACAATAAGGCCCGTGTAAAAGTAAAAAAGAAACCTTGAATACTTCTTCAGCAATGATATGATCTGATGCCTCCAGATTAATTTTACGGTAGGTAGGCTTAGTTACAGTCAGCAAACATAGAAACCCTAAGGACCCTAAGATATCAATTCCATTTCAACTTATTTAGGGTTCTTTTATGTAGATAATGCTATTACTCTCTCCGCTAAAATGTGACACATGCAACCACCAGTACAATATTATCACTTTTTGTATGGTCACGACAGTTCTCTAAAGTACAATAAGGTCCGTGTAAAAGTAAAAAGAAAACCTTGAATACTTCTTCAGCAATATTATGATCGGATTCCTTCAGATTAATTTTAACGTATGTAGCTTAGTTAGAGTCAGCAAACATGGAAACCCTAAGGTACCAATTCAGTGCATACTTTTCAGGATTCTTTTATGTAGATAGTCCTATTATTCGCTCCACTCAATTTTTACGCAGGCAACCACCAGTATACTATTATCACTTTTTTTATGGTCACGATGGTTGTCTATGGTAAAATGAGGCTCGTGTAGAAAGTAAAACAGAAACCTTGAACACTTCTTCAGGAATGATATGATCGAACTCCTCCAGATTAATTTTAACGTATGTAGCTTAGTTATAGTCAGCAAACATAGAAACCCTAAGGTATCAATTCAATGTACACTTTTCTAGGATTCTTTTATGTGGATAGTCCTATTATTTTTGCCACTAAATTTTACGCAGGCAACCACCAGTACATTATCATAACTTTTTTTTATGATCAAGATGGTCCCCTAAGGTAAAATGAGGCCCGTGTAAAAGTAAAAAAGAAACCTTGAACATTTCTTCAACAATGATATGATCGGATTCGTCCAGATTAATTTTACGGTAGGTAGGCTTAGTTACAGTCAACAGACATAGAAACCCTAAGGTATCAATTCATTGTATACCTTCTAGGGTTCTTTTATGTAGATAATGCTATTACTCTTTCAACTAAATTTTTGCACATGTAACCACCAGTACAATACTATCACTTTTTTGTGGTCACGATGGTTCTCTAAAGTACAATAAGGCCCGTGCAAAAGTAAAAAAAACCTTCAATACTTCTTCAGCAATAATATGATCTGATTCCTCCAGATTAATTTTAACGTATGTAGCTTAGTTAAAGTCAGGAAACATAGAAATCCTAAGGTATCAATTCAATTTCAACTTTTTTAGGATTCGTTTTTGTGGATATTGCTATTACTCTCTCCACCCAATTTGTACACAGGCAACCATCAGTACAGTATTATCACTGTTTCATCCTCATGTTGGGATTTTAAGGCAAAATAAAGCCCATATAGAAGTAAATAAGAAACCTTGAGATCTTCGTCAGCAATGATTTAATCAATCCTCCAGATTAATTTTTACTTATGTAGGCTTAGAATCAGTGAACGTTGTTGTAAGAGCTCCGGAATATCTGTTCAATATACATTTTACTACAGTTGTTAATGGCGTTTAGAAACATCTGGGCCTGTTTATTTAGTATAATCTTCGTTAGTGTTAGTTAATGGTATTATGCACTGCGATGAAATGTATGTCAGAAAGAAAAATGATAACAATCAAACAAAATGCTAAATGATAATTTCAGAATTAGCATAAAACGTAAGTACCGTAGTAATCTACACCTTGACCTAAAAATAGACATGAAAATATGAAATACATCAAGTTCAGTTTCGTAAGCGTTCCTAATATATCACCGTTGCCATTTAGTTCCTTCCGTTTTCTTCTTCGCTCTTAATACATAGCCTAACTGGGTGCTAAAAACCGACAACGTAGGCGATGTAGTGCAGTAACTTTTCTAATTTAAATTTTACCGCACCTCGAGGTATCGCCGGAGACACGCAGTTAGATGGTGACACTTCCCTGATTTATTAACATCGTATTCTTTGGGCTAAGTGGAACTATTTAAAAAATTATCTGCTTCACCAGCGAAATTTATGCGCCCACGGTTTAATAAATAACTTTTTAACGCTGCTTTTGTTTCACTTTATTAACGTTTAATCACCCCCTTGATAAGTTCTTTCCCGCATCTGTAAACCTGCAGAAGTCATCCTGAAATAATTCTTATTTTTTCAAACATCCGCGAATTATTCCCCGGATTTTGTCGCATTATTATGAAAGGTGGGAATATTTTATAAATTCTCATGTCAAATGCACCCTCCTGATGCGATATAAAGCAAACCTCGCATTTTATGACTTCTGCAAGATGCAATTTTCTCTGGAAGAATGCCTTTATATAAGGAAAATCACGCTCCTATATTGTAGGATCTTGAAAACTTTATTAAAACATTTACTTATATTGCTTTTAAATTGGCCCTAAAAGATTTATTATTATTGGGGAAAAAATCCGATAAGCCAGTCCCAGAAGGCCTTTAATTAAAATCGCAGCAAGAAACCGAGTTGCTAACTATAAAAGGTTAAATCGGTTTTTAGTAGCTGGAATAACGGGCTGAAACCAGAAACAAAAAATACGTTGTGCTAGACTTTCCCAATTTAAATTACATCCTCCTCGTTTGGGGCGCTGCGACGAAGATTAAGCGACTTCTTACGTGCCCCGTCTTGAAATCTATCTCATCACTTTCGGTATTACAGAAAATTGCCATTTATTTGTCTGGGGAAAGTGCTGAAAAATGGAATTGCAATTACTCTTGGAAACTTTTTATGAACCGGCCCAGTGGGTTAATGTTTATTCACTTTGTCATTAATAATCTTTTCTAATTGACTTCTCGCTAATTAATGTACACACAAAAAAGTATTATCGCCAAAAGAGCATTAGGTAATTTGGCAGGAAGATTTACTACCTTATTTTTTCTTGTTTTATTTGATAGGATATGCAAATTGCAGCTGAAGTAAATGGAACTTCATATTAACAAGTCGTCAGCCCGACCTTATCAGTCGGAAAATACTCCACCTTTTCTTAGTAGTTATCGGCTTGTCGTTAGATTATAATCTATGTACAAATTACTGGGTTTTGGCCAAAATAAACACTGTTCGGTGTTATTAAAATCCTATAAAGAACCTCCATTTTTACCAAAGTCGTTTGCGACTATAATCATTCTTTTCTAAGTCTAAGTACATTTAGAAAATTACTAGGTGGTTTTATCCATGAGAAAACGTTTGCTAGTTTAATAAATATAATATACTGCCATTACAAGTCGCCTGTAAATGATCCAACATGACTTATACCTAATAACATAAATTATTTAATAATGTAATAACTAAAACAGCTATTAAGGATTTTTTAGCGGCATAAAAACTTAAAGGTTAAATTCTGATTACTCAGAACTATATTGATATATTTCTCTGAAACCGATTTAAGAGAATTTATTCACAAGGATATTCAGCTATATTAAGATTAAGCCTGAGGTAGATACAGTTAAATTTATTCGCTTCAACAACTTGTACTCAAACAAATAAAATCGTCGTTGGAAAAGCAATTTTTATGTTACATAGACCAAGTAAACTACTTGCGGGAAAGGGCTATACTTTACTCAGAAATTAATTTGTAGTTAGAGGTATCTATATTTCATCTAGAAAGTTCAACCAATAGCACACTTTATTTTGATAAATTATCCTCTGCAAGCTAACTTTTAAGATAGCTTTATCCTCAAAGGTAATCTTTATATAAAGAAACCAAGCCGAATATTACACGTAGAGGTTGTTCAGCAATATCGAGTCTGTATTATACTTCTACTACTCTACTTTGGATTATGCTTTTTTCTGAGGATTCTGGATCATACAGGTGAATATTGAAATAGTATTATTGGAAAACCTCCTTGTGTCTAAATTTTCTGGGGTTTTCCACCACTGTATTCCTGTTTCTGATTTAAAAGATCCTGAAATATCACATGCGGAATCCGACATACCTTTACCAAGTAATAATGAACCAACAGTAATTTTCCTTTTTCTAAATACAGGCAGCTTACGCTCAGAGATAGCTAACTTTTACCTAGAAAAAACGTAGATGTAACTCAGGTAGTTATTCGTTCTAGGAAATGTCCAAATTATTCTGAGATAATCAGGTTTTACTGAAACATACCAAATGTTGTCCCCAAAAAGAGCCAAATATGGCCGTTGTAATAAAAGATCCAGCATATACATTCATACGTGCAGAGACAGTTGAATTTTAACCTACAAAGAGCTCGGGTTAAATTATAAATAGCTGCTAGTAAGGGAAATCCAGCTTACTCTCTCCTAGCCACCTTTCTATTGCTATTACCTGCTGTAATCGGAAGTATATTCCAAGATAACTAATGTTAATCATACATAGTTTGTTACGTATACTCAGATGTAGCTGGTTTTATTCAAACTCATAGTTAGATTAGTTAATTTAATTATACTTGTTTTCACTAAGGCGGCGTTCTTACGATTCAACATTCGTTGAACAACCAAAAGTTGGAAGACAGTTGAACTTAAAGTGAACCATGTGAACCTTGCTTCAACTTAGTTGAATAACTTTTAGTTGAAGCAACGAAAGTCGGATGTAGTTTAACATTTGTTGTACAAATTTGTGATTTGTGATTTGTGATCTTATGAGTGATCTGTGTAGTTCAACAAATAGCGACGTGTGAACTCGAGAAACGAGTTTTCTTCTCAATTCGCTTACTTTTATAAAATCTTGCAGTGATTCATACAATGGTAGATTGAAAGCAGAACATTTGCGGGACTCTAATATGTAAAAGTTAATAATGAATAAGAATCCTCTGTTGCTAAATATCTAATGACATTTGTTATTTTAATCTAGCTGGCACTGCTTTTCGCATAACCGCATCTTGTTCTCAATCTTATCTTCAATTTTTATGAGTAATTCATTAAACTTTCTTCATACATTCTTAAATAATTTTTAAACCTACTGGAATGTTCTGCAGCCAATTTTTGCAAACAGTGTTTCTGCCCCTAAACGATTTCTCTTTAAAATCCACGTACGTATACAAAAACGCCGCGTTATAGTGTCAAAGAAATATTTTCTAAGTTATTTGCCCAGGGCATTACAAATTACGTTAACTGTTGCGCTAACAATAGCATTTATCACAATTTTAAATTGTACTGTTCTTTGAAGAACGTGAGAACGAGTTATTGATCTACTTGGATTTCAACAAAGTTGTTCAAGTGTTGTTGTTAAACGAAAGATGAATCGTGAGAACGTCTCTTTACATAACCAGTAGTCTTCAAACATAACTACTTGTAGTAGTACTAACTGCTTACTATCAACTAACTATCTTTCTCTGGCAGACAATTATCTTTTGCCTATAAAGAACCGTAGATAAGTACCTGTATTTAGAAACAACTATCTTTTACATAGCACTTATTGAGCAACAATTATTTTAGTCTTCCAGTGGATGAGTCAAAGGAAACGAGAAGGCTAGCAGGCAGAGTGTGAGACAAAAGGGACCAATGGAAACAGTGACTGAGAAAAGAAAGGCAACGACGCTATAGATACCCTTCCATATATGCATATATGTATTAGTCATAGAAATCCTTTGCTATAAACGGATATAGTGCTTCCACAGTTAACAGCGGGCTACAGGATTAAATAGAACAGGACAACAAAAATACTGTCTCTCTCTTTCTGTTACATTACTCATGCGTAAATTATAAATACGCTCCATGTATTTCTCCTATCCACGAGTCACCGAAATGGAGGATGAAGTTCCCTAAGCAAGAAGAAGATGTGAATATGTTCGTTTACCTGTTTATAACCAGTCTAGATTTCGCTTTTAGACCGATTGTAAACAGGTAAACCAGCATATCAGCATCTTTCATTTATTTAAAAAACTTCATCTTGTGTTTCGGTAACTCGTGGATAGGCGAAATACTTAGGGCTTGTTTAAAATTCGCGTATCAGTAGCCACCTAAAAGTAACTCAAAGGGAATGGTTGCTTTCATTTATACAAATATCTTGATTTGCATATAATTAGCTTAGGCTCCAAGACAGCTAGCTCTTACATAACAAGTCTAAAACTTTCCCAGATAACTGTATTAATATTATATGTAGTTATTTAGTTGTTAATCAGAAGCGACTAGCAAGGTACTACTAAAAGTGGTTACCTTACATTCAGAAGTATTAGGTGTACCCTAGAAGTCTTAGAATTTACTTAGAAATGTCAGTTATACTCAGAAAGGACACTCAATGTGCAGAAATATGTAACTTACAAATTCGGCCATATTTAGATTTGCCCTGGAAGTCTTAGTATTTACTCAGAAACATTAGTTATACTCACAAATACAATCAATATACAGAAATAATTAACCAACCAATACAGCGATATTTACAGTTGCCCTGGAATTCTTAATATTTACTCGGAAACGCTAGTTATACTCACAAGGTGCAGTTAACATACAAAAATAATTAACAATTCGACGATATTTAGAGTTATCCTGGCATACTTACTCAGAAACGCTAGTTATACTCACAAAGTGCAGTTAACATACAGAAATAACTAACTAACTAATTCAGCGATATTTAGACTCGCTCTGGAAGTCTTAGTATTTACTCACAAACGTCAGTTATACTCACAAAATGCGGTTAATATACAGAAACAACTAACTAACCAATTCAGTGATATTTAGACTTGCCCTGGAAGTCTTAGTATTTACTCAGAACCGCTAGTTTTACTCACAAAGTACAGTTAATATACACAAATAACTAACTAACCAATTCACCGATATTTAGACTTGCTCTAGAAGTCTTAGTATTTACTCACAAACGTCAGTTATACTCACAAAGTGCGGTTAATATACAGAAACAACTAACTAACCAATTCAGCGATATTTAGACTTGCCCTGGAAGTATTAGTATTTACTCGTAACTGCTAGTTATACTCACAAAGTACAGTTAATATACAGAAATAACTAACTAACCAATTCAGTGATATTTAGACTTGCTCTGGAAGTCTTAGTATTTACTCAGAACCGCTAGTTATACTCACAAAGTACAG
>JABXWE010038633.1:0-16061 GCA_014611495.1 Limonius californicus
ATAAATACATATTTGCGAAAACGTAGTTTTGTAATTTACATTAAATCAACGGGGAAACCTTATACGTAAATGTGGAAGGCATATAAACGTATATTCAAGAACTTTTTACAAATTGTGTTAATGTTTTTATATATTTTTATGATTCTATGGCATTTTACATTTTAGGTCTGTAGCAGTTTATAACGTTAGATTATTTTTTCTGGAATAATGTTCTTAGTTGCGTCCAAGCAATGTCATGGTCCTTTACATAAATGGTTTCCAAAATTTTTTGATCGCGTACCCTGAGACTCAGAAAATTAATAATGCGTACTCCTGAATATACTCTTCTTCTGCTTCTACTGATTATAGGTCAATGGCGTGTTAATTATCTACAATGGAGTAGGTTCTATGAGCCTTCTTTGCACGTATGCCGGACAGGAGTCTAGCTTAACCCGTTCAACAGAGAAGAGAAATTCCACTACATGGTTTACGATTGACAAAGATGTTCGTACGACCACCGGGACCGGCGACCACGGCCACGACATATGTATTTCACCATTTTAAAACGCAAAAGTTCTTGCATATGTTCTTTAAGTGTATGCAAATCTTAGACCTGCTTATATTACATTTCAACTTGCTTACATTAACATTAAAATATTTTAGCATTTCTAGTTTTTATGTATTATCGCATATTTTCCAAGTTAACTTTACCAAAAGATACATCTTAAGATTTATAATTGAAGCAGCATCAAGTATGTAATTTTTTTGGGGTAGTGGTCTCAATTTACGCTGGTTAAAACGAGGGCGTAAAAAGGGTTTATCAATTGAATCATTTTTCTGAAGTTCAAACTATTGATGTTTTACATAAACTTTTGTAGTAAAGAAGTATTTAGTTCTATAAAAAGTTTTGCACGTTGTCTCAAGCATTTAAGATTTAAGTACTAAAACAATTAGAGTTGACCATTTAAAAAATAAGATCTAATTGAATCACAACTACCTTGTCATAATTGAGTCGGGCAGCATTCGAAATTGTGGAAATTGTTGGTACAGAAAAAATGTTATAGGTAATTATTCTATGGAGGTTCGAAATAAACTTATGAATTTCTAAGTTATAATATAGATGAATTCTTCTTCGAGTGCTTTATCTCTTACGAGACGTAGCAATTTTCTTTTTTATGCCTGTGTTGCGCGTTTGAAGTGCTACAGATATAGAGGACCTACAGCTTAATGTGGGCTTCGAACCACGGGAAGTGTAAGCACTTCTAATCCAGAGAAGTTTTACTAGGCAGAATACCTCGTTGGTTTGAGATTGTCTTGCGAAGGATAACGGCCTTTAAAAATATGATATCCCGGTACTAAAGCTCTAATCTCTAGCCCACGCCCGCCTCTATATGTAGGTAGATATAGATCAATACATAATAAAAAGAGAACATACAAAGACAAATAATTGTGATTCTGCAGTTTTAGTCTTCTACCACTATTTACCAAATTACTGCATATTTTAGGTTTAACGAAGTAGAATTTGAGCTAAAAAGAATCTAATATTCATCACTACCATGAATTTTTGAATCAGTATGATTGTTGGAAGTGAGAGATCTGGGGGAAAATGTAAGGGAAGATAGATTCCAATGGAGCTGGGGTATCGGAAGACGATGGAGATCGTTATAACCCGATATGTATATATATATATTGCTGTGATATTATAATTGGGGGGCTTATATGCTAATTGGGCAAAAGTGTCATCTAAAAGTTTCATTATGATTTGTTGTGTAAATTAATAATATTTAAAAAAATGGGATTTGACAGCTTGACAGTTTTCGAATCTGTCATAATATTTGTAATTTCATTGGTTGTCAAGTAAAAGTAAGCTTTTAAATTCAATTAAATAATTGAATTATTCACCTTTTGAATCGCTGCAAGACGTGTTTTCCGTATCAAAATAACCTGTTCCTCGCCTGTCAACGATTAGTAAATTTTAAATTAGAGATTACTTTTGTTTTTTTTGGAATGTCATAAAAAATCTAATATTTTAAAAGAGAATACAGCATCATCAAAGAAGTGTGGTTTTAATCGTCGCAAATAAAAAATGGCAAAGAACGATGTGACGGGAAGAGCCGGCAGTCCACAGAGAGCTGTGCCAACCAGGTGGAGGTGAATGTAGTTTGTGTACCAGATGGGTAGCTGTCCAGGGGCATTTTAGCAATACCGATTCCCATACGTCATCGACACGTGATTTCTATGACGCTGTAACCGCCAATTTGTCACTTCCGGTTATTTTGCGGAAGTGACAGATTGCGTTTGATACATAAATTTGCTATAGAATACGATGCTGTACTGTACCTTCGTAAATAATTTTTCTAAAATAATAATATACGTATAACCTCATGCTAGTTTTCTGTATCGTACGGTATCTTCTTCTTTCTTATATTTACTATAGTATGTAGGTATTTTTATCTATTTTAAGGTAGCTTATATTTGACGACGTTTAACTAACATGTCGTTGTATGCGGTTTAACGTTGTATAATATAACAAGACGCGTCTAAATTCGACATAAAACTAACAGATTCACACAGCCAAACTAAAACAAAGTCGCAGTACGACAGTATCGTATTATAAAGCAATATAATTTCACACCTATGCGGCATTAAATAATACATGCAGACGGCGAAAGCAAAACTGAGCCCTAACGCTTTCCTGATAAAAGCTCATCTTCCCTGAAAGCTTGCTGCAAAGTGTTAACTCAATATCCGCGCTGTCTTAAGTTTTCTACGTAATTTGCATGGAGGCCATTTTGAAAGCTCACAGGAAGTCTGCAGGGTGGAGCGGGAGCCAACTTGATGGGATGAGGGAGAACAGCTCAGGTTCGCGAAGGAAATTACATAAACTTTAAGTAAGTAACTCTGACGGTTTCAGTTTCAGGATGAAATATTGAATATTGTAACAAATTGAGATGCTTCGGCTTTAATTATTGTCTTTGACACGTCCCTGTTCCAATTTTTATATACGATTTTGTAATTAATTTAGTTCGAACAGGAAATGAATTGTTAGATTTAATTAATTTAATTATACGCATCATCTAATACAGAGTGATTCAAATTTGGTTCTGGCTTATTTGAAGATATACTAGTACTCGGTATAGGATTTCGGATACTTGAAAATACTAGAAAAATCGATTTTCTTTTTCGCCCTTATCCTACATGTTAGTAATTAAATTCTGTAAAAAAATCTTGTAGCCACTTTTTGTGTTGACACAACATTTTTACATGTACTTTCCAAGCTTCGGAAATTATTATAAATTTGTTTTAAACACTCTGTATTGATTTTTGGGCGATTCCATGGAACATTCTTTCCGGAAAACAACTAACTTATACATTGTAACATATTTTCTGCTTGAGTTAACAGCTATTCGAAACCGGAAATTAGATGTGCTTTAGGGGTTTCATCAAAATGGCTAGGAATTCTATAGGACGTTCGAACTCCTTGAATTCGATTTTTTGTCGACATTTTTAGCTTCAAATCACAATTTTTGACAATTACAACTTTAATAACCGTTTGCTTAAAAATCGGGTTAATTTATTTAAGCTTGATGTTATTTGATACAGTGTGCGTCACCAATTGCTGCTTAAGTCGCACGTAATACCAAGAATGTTAGGTATTTGTACATCTAACAATTTATAAGGAAGTCTAGTATCGCAATTCTCATTATATCCGACTTTTATTACCTATATTTCCTTATTTATTGAATGCTATGTATATAAAAGCGCACCAGTCAATATTTATAACAATGGACTTGTACTTCCGGTAGCGAAGAGCACATTCGAAATGGTCTAAAAACTTGAAAATTTAAAGTTTAGTACCACTTTACTCAGAATCTATTAATCCGATTAATCTTATGTTTTCAGACTTGCAACTCGAATATAACAATATAGACTAATACAAGGTGATTCACAGGTTGTGGCTCACAAATAGTCATTAAAATTCGCATGTAAGGCCTAGAATACGAGGTAATCCACATCTAACAATTTATAAGGAAGTCTAGTATCTTCATCCTTATCATATCCGACTTTTACTATAATTTTCTTATTTATTATATGCTATGTATGTAGAAGGGAGCGATTGAATATTAATAATAATGGACTTGTACTTCCGGTAGCGAAGCTCACATTTGAAATCGTCTAAAAACTTTCGAACATATCGAGTTGACTACCCCTTTACTTTAAAACTATTCCTCCGATTAATCTTTTGTGTTCATACTGGTATTTCGAATTCAGAAATGTAAACTAATACAGGGTGAGTCGGAAGTTGTGGTTTACAAGAAGTCATTAAAATCCGCACGTAAGTCCAAGCACCGCATGGTAATTCCACATCTAACAATTTATAAGGAAGTATAGTATATCCATTCTCCATATATCCGACTTTTACTATACTTTTCTTATTTTTTGAATACTGTGTATATGAAAGCACTCCATTTAATATGGATAATTATGGACTTGCGCTTCATGTAGCGAAGTTCACATTTAAGATCGTCTAAAAACATGAAAATTTCAAGTTTAATACATTAAAATCCGGACATAAGGCGAAGTATACCAGGTAATTCCACATCTAAGAATTTATAAGAAATTCTAGTATATTCACACTCATCATATCCGACTTTTATTATAATTTTCTTACTTACTAAATGCTATTTATGTAGAAGCGCACCATTCAGTATTGATAATAATGGACTTGAGCTTCCGGTAGTGAAGCTCACCTTTGAAATCGTCTAAAACCTTTCCAAAATTTGGAATTGAATACGCCTATTTAATAATTAATCGACTAATCGTTTATTTTCATACTTGCAACTCGAATTCAGAAATTTAGACTAATACACGGTGAGTCAGAGGTTGTGGTGTATAAGAAGTCATTAAAATGCGCTTGTAAGGCCAAGAATACGAGGTAATTTTACATCTAACAATTTATAAGGAAGTCTAGTACCCTCATACTCACCGTATCCGATTTTACTATAATTTTCTTATTTATTCAATGCTATGTATGTAAAAATGCACGATTCAGTATCGATAAGAATGAACTTGCGTTTCTGGTAGCAAAACCAACCTTTAAATTCGTGTAAAAGCTTTCGGACATTTCAAGTTGAATACCCCTTATTCAATAATTAATGAACTAACCATTTATTGTCATACTTGCTACTCGAATTCAGAAATTTAGACTAATACAGAGTGAGTTAGAGGTTGTGGCTTACAAGTAGTTCTCACTTAATGACAAGATTACGAAGAAATTCTCTATCTAACAATCTATAAGGATCTTAACCGTCGTCTTGTCTGACGTTTGCTATGGTTTTGTTATTTATTGAATGCAATATACCTAAAACCACATCACTTAGTGTTAATAATAATAGCATTGCACTTCCACGTTGGCCGCAAATGACCCTTACTGGCTTATCTGAAATAGAGTTTACATAAAATTCTATGTTTAAATTGCAATTAAGTTATTGTTTTGAGAACTTGAACGTGTAATAATAGGCCTTCCAGTATACCACAATTTACTTAAAAAATATTCTAGAATACCTAAAAGTTCACAGGCGACTAAGGAAATGAATCTATCACACATGAATTTAAAAAAATTCGTAATGGAATTTTTTAAAGCTATGGTTAATTATAATTCGAAGTAAATTAATATTTCCAAAATGTTGTGTTATTTATCAAACGAATATCGATCCACATTTTACGTATATTTTATAACATGATAGACGTATTAAGAGATACAAAATTATTTGTTAGCGGTTTACTAGGCTCACTTCTGAAGTCCTCCTGAAAACTACTGAAAATTACGAAGAGAATAACATTAATCCAATTATTCCTTTGTTTTCATACTTACAATAAGAATTGACAAATTTGGATTAATACAGGATGTATCAACAGTTGCGGCTTAGAAGCAGTAATTGCAATTTGCATTGTGACCAAGAATATCAGATAACGCTACATCTAACAATTTACAAGGATTTTCACCGTCATCTTAGCTGAATTTTTCTAAAGTTTCCTTATTTATTGAAAGCTGTATATATAAAAGCACACTATTCAGTACCAATAATAATGATCTTGCACTTCCGGTTTTGCTTTAAATGTCCTTTGCGTGCTTATTTGAAAGAGTGTTTGTTTTGCAATTATTAAATTTTGGTTTTGAAAACTCGTACGTATTTAAGCATGTAAGGATATTTTAAATAATTTCTAGAAGTCTCAACAGACGACCGAGACATTGAATCTCATCTCAGGGGTTAAAAAATTCCCAGTGGGGTTATAAAACTGTATTTTTATTCTACCTCAAAGTGAATTATTATTTTCTTAGCATTGTCTTATTTACCGAACGAATATCGATACACAGTTTTGCTTAAATTTTGTGATGTGATAGAGGTGTAGAGGTGTAGAAAATTATTTGTTAGATATGATCGAGACTCACCCTAGAAATCATCTAAGAACTTTTGAAAATTTCGAGTTTAATGCCTCGGTATTCAAAAAATATTAATTTTCCCTTTATATACATACTTGCAACTTGAATTCGAGCAAATATGTATAAGATGCGTCAACAGCTGCGGCTTACAAGTAGTCTTTGAAAGTGGCACTTAGACTAAGAATACTGGGTAAATGCATCTGACAATTTATAAGGAAATCAGGTGTTTTCACGATCATCATATATTTTTCTAGCGAATCAAATTTAATTCGATTCTAACTATACAGCATTTCCGGTTTCACCGGAAACGACCCCTATTAGCCTATTTCAAATAGAGTCTTTATAAAATTCTCTGTATAAAACTGCAATTCAATTATAGTTTTGAGAACCTGAATATGTAATAATAAGTGTTTCAGCATACTGCGACATTTTTAAGAGTTTCTAACATTCTTCGTGGAATATTTTCGTAAATGTGTAGAAACACTTCGAAGTATAGGAAGTCCAAGCAAATATTGCTAATTTTTCATCTTCCACCTTCTGCCAAAAATTTTAAAACTATTTTAATACTGAGTGTCGGTTTTTAAAATATTGTTTATTTACATTGCCTTGTTATCCTGCGTTTTCAAGCTTCAATTGTGGAGCGCCCTGTATAGGCTTGTGTTAAAAGTACATGTGTTTTTAATGTGCCTTATTAGGTTTCGTTTAAAAAACGCCTTGTACATAAGTAAATATTCTGTGAGTTGTTCATAAATACGGTTTTACTAACGCGTTTAATAAATTATTATTTCTACGCGCTTTATTCGCACTCGTAACTTAGGTATTGATTATGCGGAGCAAAACTTTAGTTCTAATATGCAAAATCCAGTGTGAGGAAGAGAATTAGAGATAAGGGGTTGATATGCAAAACGAAGGCCTAGTTTTCGGGAATCGTACTAAGATACCACTCTTAGTCAAAATTCTCTTCATCACATTGTATTTAATAAGTAATTTGATTTAATACAAATTCCTAAAAAACAGCAATTTAAAATTGTTCCGCACCAAAAATTAAAAACAATATTTCCTGTTGGTTGAATTAACTCTGATTATAAAAGTTTGCATTATTAATAGTTTTTAATATATTGTAATGTATACAGTTGATTGCGCGATTGTATATACAATTAATGTGAGAGCGATTGGCTAGTTTGTAGCCAATTACTGTCACCAATATTCTGTTCTAAGCTGTATATTGTAAGAAGTCGAAAGTGAGGTTAGGTTAATGTCATAATAATATTTAGAGATATATTTTTTCGGTTTAATTATTATTATACATGTATGTTTAATATAATATTGTGGAAAATTTGTAATATATGTTTTATGTGCTGAATCTTAATTTTAAATCTTGCAAATTACATTAAGGAACGTTATTAAAATTGACACATAATGTTTAATTTTAAAAATAACATTATTTAAGCGCATTAATAATAAATAATAACAATAACATGTTTCAATGTTATAGTAAAGAGTTTTAGGGCTATAAAAGCTGAAAAAATATTTTTCCATGCTTTTTTAGAAGCTCAAAGTACCTGGGAAACCCCGTATGTGCTTCTATAAATATTAAGTTCCTATGATGTCAGCTCATTTCTTCGTTTTTTCATTCATTTTTAACAAATCGAAATATTTATTTCAACTATGAAATTTTAACCTAACACTTGAGCTCTTCAACCCAGCCATTTTCGAATTAAATTTTTTTGAATTGTATATCTCGCATATTTTTGCTTTTAATTTTTTAATTTAATAAACTTACACTGATAAGCTCTTGCTGCTAGGTGGCCGAAAAAAATCGTCCAATGGTTTAGCGCCCGGAGACTTAGCTGCTCATTCTAAATCTTTGACTCTGCCTACTGCAAAATTAATATACAAAATACTTGTAAATACTTAAGAAAATGATATTGTAAACCGCTTCTTAAATTTATTAGAAACATACAGTTATTGTGAGCATTTTATCTATGAACACTTTGAAGAGGCTAATGATTTACTCATTAATGTAACAACATTTTAAAGAATGACCGTGCAACGTTATTATGCTTTAACACGTGACCTATCTCATGCCGTTCCATTATTGCAAACTAAAATAGGTTAGATTATGTAGATTAACCTTAGGGAAATTATATGGTAATATTAATTTAAGTTGGTATCACCTTGCAGTGGCAAAGTGGAATTAACTGGTTGTAGTACCACAACAGATAATTGTTATCCACACAATTATGATCAAATATACGAATAAAAATTTGGGGAACGATACCCCGGATAATTACAGGTTACATTATAATTCTAAATTAAACAACAAATAGTATCGCCAAGGGAATACCTACACCACAGTAACCTGGTCTTTCAGAAAAAGGACTATGACGTCATGCAAATGGTATAATTTTTAAAACTTCAATATAAACTGTGAGTTTAGTTACATTTTCCAAAATTGTATGTATTTTCCCTTCAATTTCCCCACTTAACAAACTTTGACAAGCTCTAGATACAAGGTGATCCAAAAAAATAATTTAATTGACTAGAGTTCGGAGATCTAGCTCATCATTGTAAATCTCTCAATTTGGTTACTGCGAAACTTGACATGCAAAAACTTATCATAACATTAAATTAAAAAAAAAATTATAGCTTTGTAATGTCGTAATGCTTTAACATGGGATCTCTCTTATGCCGTTCTATTAATGTAACTGAAATAGAAAGCAAGGTTCGCTTTATAGATCATTTTTAGGGAAGCTTCGTGATATTAATTTAAATTGCTATCGCGTAGTAGCGGCAAGTTGGTTTTAACTGGTTCTTGCACCACAACAGTTAATTGTTGTTGACAAAGGTAGGATTAAATATAGAAATAATAATCAGGATAACGATACATAGGATAATTATGGGTTATGTTATAATTGTAAGTATACCTCCAAAGAAATACCAACGGTAAGTTAGTCCCTAGAAAAGGACTATTACGTCATGTAAGTGGTATAGTTTTTATAACATTAACCGAAGCTGTGAGTACTAATTAGTTTTTCCACAATTGTATGAATGATACTCGCTCATTCTTGCTTCCAATTTACCCACCAACTAATATAGAAAGTTATTTTATTACTACTGACAATCTGCCACACGATGCTAATCAGCAATTTTTTTGATTTACTTGGTATACCGAGAAGAGTCTATAGATAATTTTTTTATTTAAAAATTCAACTAGTTTATCTAAATGTACGTAAACACAATACAGCAGACTAATATCAGTATTAAGGTTTTTCTGGTAATATTAAATTAAGTTGGTATCTTTTTGTAGTGGCAAGGTGGTTTTAATCGGTTCGTATACCACAACAGTTAATTTCTGTCCACAAAAACATGATCAGATATAGTAGTAATCTTTTGGGAAACAATATCCGGGATACTTGGCACCGTTACAACGTATATAAAACCACAAATAGTACAGCGAATGAAATACCAACGGTAACCTGATTTCAGAAAATCGACTATGGCAGCATGTAAGTGGTAGAATTCTTAAAATGTTTACCTAAACTGTGAGTTCTAATTACATTTTTCAAAATTGTGTAAAATTTCCTTGCACAATCTTGACACGTAACAAACTTCCTTTTATAAGCTCTGGACACTAGGTGGCACAAAAACAACAGTCTAATGGGCTAAAGTCTGGAGACCTAGCTGGTGATAAAAAATTCAATTTGTCAACTGTGAAAGTAGCATACAAAAATTATTTACTGAGTTATTTCAAAACATTTTAGAGAACGACGTTATAACGTCGTTATGTTGTTCTATTGTTGCAACTAATATGGAGAGAAATTGCATTGTGTAGATCAGTATTTTTTATCTATCCGTTTGCCGAGAAAAGTCAATTAACACTTCTCTTATTTAAAAATTGACTAATTTATGTAATTGTATAGTACATAAACACTAATCTCAGTAATAAGGAGACTTTCTGGTAATATTGATTTAAGTTGGTATCGTTTTGTAGCGGCAAGGTGGCTTTAACCGGTTCCTATACCACAACAGTTAATTCCTATTTTATCTTTATTTAAAATTCTTATACAATTCTGTATATATACAAATCGTTCCTATTTGTGGTTGTATAAATAATGTAGAAGCCGTTGGAAAAAGAAGTTGACAGCTCCAGGACAAAGACACCAAAAGGTGTATAGATTGACACGATCAAACAGTATAGATTGCGGTTTAATTAAGATAACAGTTTGTAAAATTACCAGCATTATATTTTATGTACCCTGTACTTTCATACATTTCTAAATATCTAATAAAGTCGAAAACTGCGGCTTAAATGAAAATTAATAGGTATACGAGAACTGCAAAGACGAGTGTAATTAATCAGTTCGGTCTTATAGTTGTGTAAGTGATCAGAAGGTTTATCGTATCATTAAATCTCACATTTCCTAGTTAAAGCAAAACAACGACCTTATATGAAGCCGCGCACAATAAGCCCCACACGTAATAGTTGCCAGGAACAACCTTAGGTAAAATCTTATATAATTTATTGAATGGCTCCCCTTCGCTGCTTCTAACTTAATAGTATCATTTTATCATTTGAATTGCCGAAGTTTTGGTGCATCGGGCAAAAGAGAGATAAGGGTCGTGGAGAAGCGTGCCTTCCTTGCGCGAATTCAATTTACGTGCCGTTTCTTATATTCAAAGCAACATACGCTATATCTGGAACAATAATTTCCGTGGAACAGGGAACTCGCGACCTTAGGATTCATGCCGAAATAGCGATATAACCTTGTAAAGTGGAGATAACAAATAATTTATAATTATTATGTTAATACATTTAGAATAGAAACATTAGAATGTTTTAGAATATTCTTTAGTTTAAAGCAGCAGTTTTCAATATCTTTGATAATAGCTTTTTTATTGTTTAAGATACATTTCAAAAGATATTTTAATTAGTTAAATGAAAAGGAACGTCAGTTAATAGTAGGTGTATGATTTAAAAGTGTAATTGATTTAAGTAAAATTAATTAATAAATTAACATATTTTGAAGCTCCATAATTGAAGGCGTAGCTAGATAGATATGGTTTCAAACAGAGTGAAGTTGTAGTCGTCTATTGACGGTAGCAGAAATAGTCTACTATAGTTTACCATATATTTACTTCTAAATCTATCACTTAAGATATGAGCAATTAATTGTTTGTAGCAATTTAAAATTTTATTAATATTCACACAAATGCAATTGTAAGATCACAGTATATATACATATACATATATACATACATATAAATTGTCATTGAGACACCCAAACCGCATACGCATTGTTAATGTGGCACCCAAAAATACCAAGAGGCCCCCGACTTTGGCTGCCACAGTGTTTCATGTGTATAAGTTCGTCCTACACTTCGACACGGTCATCAATCTCGTTTGACATAAAATAGGTCGGGAGTCATATTGTCACCCATTATTCTGGGATATACATTTTATTTTTTTCATTTTATTATAGAGGTCGCTTTGCTATATACGTATATAAAATTATTTAAATGTTGTAAATGTAGTACCTTGCAATGTTTTGTATTTTCCGACACCCACGATACGGCAACGATAGATATGACCCTGCGGGTTTGGGTTTTCTAATTTTTGAAATCTGTTGTAAGCGTTTAACGATCGCGCGTCGTATAACATTTTTTACGCTACTAATTTTTATTTAAAAATAAAAAATGTAGTAGGAGTATTTTTTATATAAATGAAGCATTAGCAGTCAATCGGTTGGAATTTTTGACATTAGATAACTTGATTTTACGTTGGTGACAAACTAAAACACTCGTGCGGAAAATATGCCTGATTTTAGGGCAATGCTGTATTTTTAACTGTATGTCTATTAAAAGTAAAACCCACAAAATAGTACATTGTATTATAAATTAAATATCTAATTACTACTGCCATTTGTTGACATTAGCGTTAAATAAGTTTAATAATTGCCCGAATGTAGTTCTCAATGTGGTAATAAATAAATAGTTTTTGTGGCTTTTCGTAGTTATTGTATTTGGAAGTCAATTCGCGTCTATTAATAAAAATCTCCAAATCCCTTCAGTTTTGGTTATTTAAATTCATTTCATTCAGAACAGCTCTAGATACGTTCGAATGCATAGCAGCTGTGTGTATCCACGACAACCAACACCTAATCAGTAAGTAGTTTATAACGTGTTGGTTATGGAACCAGAAAACAAGTAAAAATAGCTTAGTAGCGCAAAAAATGCACTGTGTCGCGGGCGATAACTTGGGGATTCACCGGGCACCCCGAAGCTGGAACGGGTTCTACGATTCTCACAATTGAAGGCTCTATAAAATTCAAGAACGTAACAACTGTTAGGTAGTGGCTTACTTTGAAACTACAAACTTCCTTTTAATAGTTTATTTTTTGACTTTGCAAAGTAGAAATTACTGCTTCATAAGGGGATTTCACAGCGACCTAGTAGGTGGCAAGATTACCAAAATATCAAAATTAGACGTTTCTCACTTATTATTCTTCTCCTTTTGTAGTGACGTAATGTGCTGAATGCTACTGCGATTTGTACCGCACGAAATCGGTCTCAATTATGAATGAATTTTTATGAAACATGTCCATTATTCAATTTCAAGTTAATCACATTTAAATGCAATATTCTTTCAGTTAATTCATTTTATTGTTATATTATTTACACTTTAAAAATTTCGATTTTTTAAACATAAATATTACGAGTTTGTAATGTCGTTTAAGAGAAGTCATCCCCAACTCCGACACAATTTACCGATTTTTTTATTAAGTTTATAGCTTCAGTTAAGCCACAAAGGCGGTCGTGGACTAGAGTGTAGCTCGTAAGACTTCTACGCTGACGGTGCTGAGTTCAATTCCCAATATCGGAATATCGGATTTTTAACGGCCGTTTTCCCACGTAAGGCAAATGCAAATCAGCGAGGTATTCCGCCTACTAAATCTTCTCTGCAGTAGAAGTGTTCACACTTTCCGTGGTTCGGAGCCTACGTTATGCTGTAGGTCCTCTATGTCTGTGGCACTTCAAACTCGCAACACAGGCATATGAGAAGGTCGCCACGTCCCGTAAGAGATAAAGCACGCGAAGAATAAGCTACAAAAAAGTAATAGCAATATGTACAATCTACAATATTTGCCAAAATTAACCTTGACGAACGTTAAAATGGGAGGTTATGTTATATATCATGATGTGACTCAAGGCACGAAGATCAACTTGATTTTGAATCCGGTCACGTATTGTGATAATTGATAATGATGTTCACGAAATTCTGTAAGAGTAACGGTCAGGATATTTAAATAGTGCCATTCATAAATTGTCATAGTTAGCTAGGCACAAAGCCAACAAGTGGTTGGAATATTTAAATGCAAACTGGCCACTACTTCCACGGGATAACATTGTAAATATTTTGGCGGACAACCATTCGGTACAACATTTGCGCATGCATATACAGTGCCACCAAGCAAACAAGTCTCTTGGTAGGCGTGGTGTGGTGTCGCTGTATTTCAGAGGTACACTCAGCGTCAATAGTACTTTGGCGGTAAATTTAAACGTGTAACATTGTGTATTTGCAAGTTTATTAATTTTTCTTATGTACCTACGTTCTTATATAAATTTAAAAGAAAATTTAGTAGACAAGTACTAGAATTTGATTTGAGAAGGAAATAAATAAGGAAATTTTATTTCTATTTTATTATTTTATTAATTAATTACAGCAGAAAGAAAATTTTTGTTAAAAGAACCAAAATAACAAAACATTTTTTATAATATATTTCTGGCTTCGGAATGAACAGTTTTTTTCCCTTTACTTGCCATAGCGATAAAAGCGGTTAGAAGAAATGGATTCTATAAATAAATACATAAATAGCAAATACCTACCTAATGTGTAAAAAATATATTTTGAGGTTATGCGATAGTTTCATTTTAAAAATACTTTAAATTATCTATAAAATATAAGCCTACCTTATTTCGAATAAGACGAACAAAAATAGTCTTAAAAAAGACTGATTTCTTTTATAAAGATGAACGAAAGCACAAAAATTTAAGAAACACAAATACGCTATAACCTGTGAATTTGCTAGCTACTTTCACTTTTGTCAGGGAAGGTACAACGCCGACAGAACTAGTAGGTATTGGCTGAAACTTTTACCGCCACGAATTTTTAAAATTAGTTGGCATATTTTCCGATGGACTTGTTTGGTTGGTGGCGCTGTATCTCCCTGAACTGGAAACGCTCGTACACTGATTTATGGAAATCGGTAACAATACGCACGCTAAGTAAAAAGAAATCATTGCGTAATGGCACCCTCACATTGGCAACTACGCTGGGTGCCGTTTTACCGTCGTTGACGTTATTTTTATACAGTTTAGTTCCACTTTATAGCAGATCTGAATTGTTGTCAGAATATCATTGTATAACTAAAATATATAAACAGGGTGCCATGTGGTAACTAGCTATAGCGGGTGTCGTACTATGCAAAACGTGTATATATATATATATATACACACACACGTAGTTTAGAATCGTATAACGTAGCGATTTCTGGTTCATAAACCTTAAACGGTAATACACCTAGCTAAATTAGATATAATACTTCGCATTCAGTATTTAGTAACAGTTCATATATGTTGAAAGTTTAATGGTCAGAACTTTGTTTCACGACAATACATAAGTATATAAAAGTTTTCTACGAGAAACAAAGAATATTTCATCGAGTTCACATTGATTTAACCTCCCATTAATTAATATCTATAATTTAAAAGACCTAATTTTAAAATTACTATTACAGTTGATACTATATAGATCTCTGTCTCTCTCTCTCTCTCTCTCTCTCTCTTGGTTTTGTTGTCTAATTGGGCAGGATTCTGAAATAAAAAATATAGCTGTTTTCCCAATTCTGTTTTAAAGGTAAAGTGTAGTCTAATGGTTTTAAAGTGCTTCACCATGATGCGTATTATTTGTGAAATTTCAGAGTTAATTGCCTGCAGTTAAGGGTTTACGAGTTTCCTAGAAAATCCTAAAAAAATACAGCAAAGATAAAAAATCTATTTCTTTCACTTCTGGTTTAAAGGCTATTTCTTGTGGAATTTGTAGTATTTCGTCTCATGCAATGTTTAATTTTATGGAAACCACGTTTCTGGGTTTTATTGGAAAACCTGTTGCCTTTAAAGAAGTTGCTTTATCCAGATTGTCTTTCTAATCTAAACTTCTACCGAGGAAACTCCAGTTTGATAAAACTGAAAAAGGACTGCTTTCTAATAGTACTTTAAAGGTAAACTGTCATCTCATTGATGACACCCTGATATTATTTCCGAAATTAATTAATTCCCTACAATTAACGAATTACGGTATATCTTGAAAATGCCGGAAACACCACTCTGAAGCTCAAAAAATTTCCTTAGAATTCAAGTTTGAAGGCAAAATCTCCCCGAATGTATACTATTTCGATTCATTCAATAATTAGTTTTATGAATCTAGGTTTTTGGGTTGTATTGAAAATCTCGTTGCCTCTAAACAAGATGCTCGTTCCAAATTCTCTTTCTGAACCAAACTTCCATTGAATTTGTCTTAATGTGCCATCCCGTAACATGATTTTGCTTGTGAAATTCGACAGTTAATTCCATAATA
>JABXWE010038634.1:0-26060 GCA_014611495.1 Limonius californicus
GAAACAGGAAGGGTAACACGGAAGAGCGGAAGTGGAAGGCCAACAGTCCATACAGAGGAGACCATTCAAAATGTTCAAGAGATTATGAATGAAGCACTTACAACATCGTTGCGCCGACTCGTAAAACAAGTTCCTGTATCTGTAGGTACCTGTAGAACAATTTTGAGAAGAGACATTGGTCTATTTCCTTACAAGATGCAGACAACTCATGAATTGTTACCGGGTGATAATAACAGGCGCGTGTTGTATGAATGTGCCAATATCACACCCGTTATGCTCCAAAACGCATTTGATAACATGAAAAGGCGTGTAAATTTATGCTTGGATGAAAACGGTGGACATTTTGAACATTTATTGTAATATGTACTTGAAAATAAACCCTCGATCCCCTCAATTTAAAAGCAGTTTCAAAGTGTGACATACGTTCTGACATACAAAGCCACCCTTTATCTAAAATTTTTTTGTACATATGGTACAAGGTGGGCCAATGAAATCGCAACAGACCCGATTTTTCATATTTTTGTTATTTTTTAAAAAATATAAACTTTTTGCGTTTATTTTCAACATTGTCACTTCAACCTTCTAGGGGTGGTGAGCTTCACCCCTAAAATTTTAAATATGAAAGGGGGTCGAGTGATACATCATTTTAAAGGACATTACATTCTAATTTTTATGCTTCCCAGTTTTTCCAATTCGGACAAGTAGTTTTCGAGAAAATGCGTTTTAAAAATAGTAACCTGCCAAAAATCCATAATTCATGATTTTTCACTTTTACTATACTTTACACCAATAATGCTTTATTGATTAAGAAATTTACCTTAACTTTTACTTCATTAAATGTTCGAAATGTTGATCTCCGGTTTCGGACAATCTGAAGCATTTCTGAAAACGGTAGATCCGTTAATATTACAACTGAGTTATTTAATGAACAAAATCCTAATAAGCATGTTAATCGAAAGACGTTCTTGAGGTAGTAGCCAAATATCGGGAGATGGGAACGGTGGCAAATCGAAAGCGAATCGTAGCAGCTGAAAATCTAATAGTGGGAAATAAAGCTACGGAAGTTGCACTTTTGGGTCACATCCGTCTCGATCCTACTTGAGGTACCCATAAGTTGACAACAATTGCTGGCATATCCCGTGCTAGCATTCGAAGAATTTTAAAAGCCTATAAATTCCGTCCGTATAAAATCCACCTTGTCCAAGAATTAAACGAGGATGACTTTGATAGACGTTTGGATTTTTGCGTGGGTATGAGTGAACGGATAATTAATATCCCAAATTTGCTTTTTAACTTTTGTTTTTCGGATGAGTGTTCGTTTTTTATGAACGGGATTGTTAATCGCCATAATTGTAGCTATTGGGCTGATGAAAACCCACACATATTGCATGAAGTTCACACTCAAAATCGTCAAAACTTAAACGTGTGTGCTGGAATTTATGATGGCCGCGTTGTTGGTGCTTTTTTTCTACCAGGAAATCTAACAGAAGAAATGTATTTGGATTTAATACGAGATCATGTTGATCCAGCAATTACTGAAATTATGTAACAAAATTACTGTTACCATGTAAATGAGTTGATGTTCCAACAAGACGGAGCACCTTCACACTATACCCCTGCACTTCGTCAGTATCTGGACGAAACATTTCCTGGAAGATGGATTGACCGAAGAGGAACAGTGGAGTGGCCGTCAAGTCACCAGATTCACGTCCTTTACACTTCTATCTGTGGGGCTATATAAAAAGCAAATATGTAGTACTGCATGGATGCTGGAGGTCAACATTTCGAACATTTAATAAAGCGAAAGTTAAGGTAAATTTCTTAATTTATAAAACATTACTGTTGTAAATCATGGTAAAAGTGAAAAATCATGAATTATTGGTTTTTGGCGGGTTACTATCTTTAAAAGGCAATTTCTCACAAATTACTTAACCGAATGTGCAAAACTAGGAAGCGTTAAAACGATAATTTAATGCCCTTTAAAATGATGTATCACTCCACCCCTTTTTCCATTTAAAATTTTAGAGCTGAAGTTCACCGCCCCTAGGAGATTAACGTGACAAGGTTGAAAATAAACGTAAAAAGCTTCCCCCTCAAAACAAAAATTGACGGGTTCGAGCGATTTTGTTTGTAAATGGTTGTAAATATAAAAAATTGGGCCTTTTCGTTTTCATTGACCCACACTGTATATAACTATTTAACAAGAAAAGCAACCATTGAGGCAACCGTGTTATGGTAACTTAAATAAGTGAAACTAATAAAAACTAAATAACAAAATTTTATTTCATTCAGTAGATGTTTAAAATTTCTTCCATCTACTTATACACATATTCTTATTCGAGCTTTCAGCGCGAGGAAGCGTGTCAGGTGTAATTGATGTACAGCCTCAATTATTGTATTTTTTAAATCATGTCTATTTACTATTGGATTTCTGTATACTATTTTTTTAATTGAACCCCAAAGAAAAGTCTAATGGAGTTTCACAATTTCTTGGTAGCCGTGGATGCACAGGTCTAATTCCAATCTTTAAATAATGGCATCTACAAAAGATGATAGGTGATTAATTTGTTAACTGTGTATGAAGTAAGAGTAAAAATCATTGTCACATTTATAACAGTATGCATACTTTAGCATTTGCGGCAAATTTGGAATTTAAAAATCGCAACCTGTGGTACTGAGAATACTCTGCACCTGCCACACCGATGTTAATTTTTCAAATTATGGAAAATTCGTATAATATGCCTTTATATAATTGTTATTATTTATTTATTAAATATCCTTGCTGTTTTACCAACAGGGATACCTGAAGAGCTCAGTAGTCAGAACTATCAAATCCCAATTTTACTGATTTGAATAAACGTATAGCACTATTTAGACACATATTAAAAAACTAGAATACAACCTACTCCATTGTAGGTAATTAGCAGGCTATTGGCCTATACACAGAAGAAGAAGAAGAAAGAACTAGTACTGAAATTATTTTTCTGAATAATAAAAGTTATGGATAATATAAAAAATAGAGAATAGAAAATTAATCACTTTCACAATAACTGCTAGAACTAGATTCCCCTAAAATCCGCAGCATTTATTACAACCTCTCCCATCGTTACATCTACAAGTCTTTCACGTTCATACCACTTTTTAATTTTATCTTCGGTGTGAAGCACAAGTTTTCCAAATTTCTAGAGTATATTACTGTAAGACACCGTAGCCGTCCCTTCCAGGGTGTTTATCATAAGACTTTTTAACATGTACCCACATCATTTCGAATGCATAAAATTGGCAATGAGTGGAAGTCGCAGAATTTCATGCTTCTTAATAATTCGTCCACTACGTAACGCTTTTCCGTTTTATGTGATTGGGCCAATTTTAGTATTTCTACTTTATGCAAGTGCAGATCGAAATGAATGTTATTTATAGTTAACCAAGCTGCAATATTTGCCTTTGTCAAGCTTGAACATGCCATCTTTTTAAGCAAAGTGGAGCGTTATTATCCACAATAATTAATGTAGGTTCTTCTAAATTGAAAAATGATCAAGTGCTCTGCTAACCATTTCTTAAACATTTCTCCATTTATTTCGTGATGATAGTCTTCCATTTGTGATTTTCATGCAAATAATAAGAAGGAGTTTTCAATAAAACCTAAATGCACTATAATAAAGCGTTTTCCTTGTGGTTCTCGCACGCTTCGTATGTCGTCATCTTGCCAGGAAATGTCAGGATTACTTTTTAAAAAACTCCAAACTACGTCCATGAAAGCTATTAACGCAGTGAGGAATTTAAATTTTTCATATAACCCCTGAAAAATTGAATACTCGGTATTCCACATAAAAGTCTTCGATTGTTATCCTTAAATTTACAACCGATACTATGCAGTGCGATATAAGCTGCTTGTACTCAATAAAACTTGGTATTCGCGAAGTTCGGTCTTCAGCGATTCAAAGATAATATGTTTTTTTCGATAAAAGAGACAAGTAAGTAAACCATAATCAGAAACCACATTAAATTATAGAACTTACTGCCCGAATACAACTTATAGGTTTTATTTCGAATTACTATTTTTGAATAATCAGACAAACCGGTAGATTTCAAGTTCTTACGTGGTTGCTTTTTACCAAGTCTAACCAAAACAGTGTCGTTCTTACTATTTTATTCTTTTAACAGAAGAAACGTTAATCCCCAGATCATCTGCCATACTGTGTAAGGTTAAAGATGATTTTTGGTTGGGTATGAAGCCAGGGAGGATATTTATGATAAGACGCTTTTTCTGTGCGTGGGAGTGTTAATTGGATTTCCTGTAGGTATTTATGGATTTGCTGTTGTAATAATGTCACTTTTTAATGGTTGTACGGTTATCAAATATCTTAGTGTAGGCTGGATTACTAGGATTGCCTGATAATTTGGTTATGTAATTTAGTGTTAGCTGTTTTCTTCTCATTTCCAATGGTGGTTCCGCTGCTTCGACCAGTATGCTGTTCACTGGGCTTGTTCTAAAGGCTCCTGTTGCTATCCTTAATGCTGTATTGTGAATCGGGTCTAATAGTTTAAGTATAGATGGTTTCGCTGTTGAGTAAGCTATACACGCATAGTCGATTTTTGATCTTATTAGGGCTTTATAGATATTTATAATATTTTTGCTGTGTGCACCCCACTTCACATGACCAAGAGTTCTAATAATATTTAATCTTTGGGAACATTCTTTCTTTAGTTTCAGTATATGTGGTATCCAGGTCAATTTGGTATCGAATGTTACCCCTAAGAATTTTACTGTGTTAACGTACTTTATTTCAGTTTTGTTAATTTTAATAATCGGATGGTCGTGTTGTGTTCTAATTTTACAGAAGTGTATAGCTTGGGTTTTGGTTCTGAGAATCTAAATCCTGTAGAGAGTGCCCATTTTTCTAGGTTTGTGATCGTATTTTGTAGTTTTTCTTTCACTGTTTTAATATGATTTCCTCTATGATAAATAACTAGATCATCTGCAAATAAGGATAATTTGGAGTTATTTTGAATAGCGCATTTAAGTTTGTTCATTGCAATAAGAAATAGTGTGACGCTTAATATTTCGCCTTGTGGTACTCCGTTCCGTTGTTCTTTTTCATCCGATATACAGCCATTAATTTTTACTCTAAATGTTCGGTTTCCTAGGAAGTTCCTTATGTATTGCATGATATTTCCATCTAGATTATAATCTTTTAAAGTTCTTATGATATGATATTTCCATGTGGAATCGTATGCCTTTTGTATATCAAAAAATATAGCGATTAGATGTTGCTTGTTTTTAAAGGCATTTTGTATTTCTGTTTCTAAGGAAATAATCTGGTCTACCGTGGAGCGTCCTTCTCTAAAACCACATTGTTCGTTGTTCAGTAACTTGTTAGATTCCAAGAACCAGATCAGTCTTCGTTTGACCATTTTTTGTAATAATTCGCTCATGCAGTTTGATAGTGATATTGGTCTGTAATTTGCAGGGATTGTTTTATCTTTGTAAGGTTTTAGAATAGGTAGAGTAATAACTTCTCTCCATTTATCCGGGTATTTGTTGTTATCCCATATAAAGTTGTATATTTTTAATAGATATAATAGCGTTTCTTTAGACAGACTACTTATCATTTGGTATGGGATATTGTCTGGTCCTGGACTACTCTTGCCTTTCATATTATCAAGCGCGTATTGAAGTTCGCTAAATCTAAAGGATTTATTTATTAATATGTCACGATTGCTGTTTATTTTAATTTCTTCATTTCTGCTTCTATTGTTTGTGTATAAATTTTTGAAAGTAGCATGAGTCATCTGAGTTTTGTTGGAAGATTTCCGCTAAGGTGTTTGCTATCTCTTGAGGATCCGTTACGATTTTCTTGTCTACATTTAACATAGTTGTTTGTTATATTGATTTGACGCCTTTTCTTTTTCTAATTTTGTTCCAAACTGCTTGTGCTTGTGTATTAGCTGTATTTTGCGATGTGGATTGTTCCCGTGATTCTTTTTTACTTTGCAATATTGTTCTTCTTAGCATTGCTTGGCTTCGTTTCAGATTTATTAAATTTTCTGTTGTTTTATTGCATATTCCCAGTTTTTATTCCACCAGGGTACTATTTTCTTATTTTTCCTAACTCTTGTTTTTCCGATTGCTTTGTTTGCTGCGTCTGTTATGACCTGTGTGAGATCATTTACTATGGAATTTATGTCGTCGTTTTCTGATAAGGATTTGTTTGTTACTGCTAATTTAGAATACAGTTCCCAGTTTGCATGTTCTAGTTTCCATTTTGCGTATATTGGATGAAATACGATGTTGGTACCCCTGTAAGTAGAGACTTTTATGGGCAGATGATTGCTAGTGTAGATGCATTGTATTACATCCCATATAAAGTTATGTGCTACTTGTGATTCACATATTGTTAAATCTATTGATGAAAATTTTCCGGATTGGTGGCAGAAGTGGGTACCTGTTCCGTCGCTTAATAATATTAAATCATACTCATCTAATATTTTCTCAACGAGTTTACCTCTTTTATCAGTATTATCAGATCCCCATACGGGATTGTGACCGTTGAAATCTCCAGTTAACATATATGGTTTTGGTAGTTGGTTTAATAGTTGTTTTAGTTCTTGTTCATTTATATTTAGATTAGGAGGTAAGTATATGCAACATATTGTTATCTTAATTGGAACGAATATTTGTATTGCAACTGCTTCCAATGTTGTGTTAATGGATATTTCTTTAGCATAGTTTTCGTTTTTTGAGAAAATTGCTACTGCACCACTTGCGTTTATTGGGTTGTCTCGGTCTTTTCTGCATACCGTATAGCCGTTTAACGTAGCTTTCTGTTTAGTTTTTAAACGAGTTTCTTGAATACTTATAATTTGTGGGTTGTGATCCGATATAAATTTTTGTATTTCACCTAGATGTGCATGGAAACCGTTGCAATTCCATTGTATAATCATTCTGCCAATGACTCTTTACTTGATGCTAATAATATTGATTCTTGAATAGAAAAGACTGCTGAATCTAGTTCTAACTTTAGTTGTTTCTTAATTTTGTTTGTTATTTTTGAGAATCTTGTTTTTATTACTCTTTCCTTAAGTTTTGGGTACAATTCATGCGTCATTTCTATTAAGGCATGAATATCAGTCGTATAGTCTCTTGCAATGCGTAGTGGGTCAGGATTTCCATGTGTTTTCTAGAAATTCTTTAAAATCTTCAAAGTTTAAGGTGAATTTTTCTTTGTTTGTTTCCATGTCGTTTTTCAATGGTTCCAGTAATTCATCAATAGAGGTTTTTGTCACTGTTGATCTTGGCTTTTTTGTTTGCTGGTTTTTGCATTGTTTTGTTTCTTGTATTTTGGATCTGTTGTATGATTTGTATTATCTGTATTAGAGATTATTATGTTATCATTTTCTGTGTCTGAGGTAAAATGAGATGCACTTGGTTTTATTTGATATGTGTTAAGACTCATCATTTCTGAGTTTGAATTTTTTGTACACTGATTACTATTGTGTCCCGTTTTCTTGCATATAAAACATGTGATGTTATCTTCGGTAATGAATATCCTATAGTCGACTTTTTCGTATTTAATTAATATACTGTCTGGTACAATTTGGTTTTTGTTAGATGAAATGTAGACTTGTCGTCTAAAACTTAAAACGTGGGCGTATTCTACTTCTTGAATTCCGACTCGAAGAAAGTTTATGGGAGATACTAAAATTACTCCAACTTGTTTTAAATGTTCTTCAATAATGCTATGTGGGATTGAAGGGCAAACATTGGATAATATTAATCGTTTTGCTGGGTAATTAGTCGGCGGATGTTAATTTGGTTATTCTCAATAAGGACGGTTGTGTGATTTTTTATTATATAGTCTACTATTTCTTTTGTTTGTAAATAGATACAGACTCGATTACTGGATATTCGCGATGCAAATAAAACATGTTTGGGTTCTACAATGTTACCTATACTAATAATGTAGTCTTTTATTTTCAAACCTTCTACTGAATTTATTAGTATTGCCTGTTCTTTATTCGGAAACGTGAAAAAGACTTCTTTACTGGCGGCTTTTGCAAATGTTTGGTTTTGGTCTGCGTCTAATCTAGTAGTTTCATTCATTTCTGCTTATGATGTTGATGGATCCACTTTGATTTGATTAGGTTTAATATGCCGCTGTAGCCAGCGGCGTTGTTTGAGTATGTAATTTTCCTATGTAATATTATTTTAGAAATACGGAAGAGGAATTTTGGTGGATAAAAAAGAGATTTTTTAGAAGGAACTCTACCTTATGTTGTTATTTTCAATTCATTCAGCTGTTGAACTCGCATTTGGCACTTGCAGATAATACTATCACTAGGTCCAATATATACGTGCACATAGGAATAGACTCGATATCGAACTGGTTAGTTTTAATTGCCAAATAATGAAAAGTTCTTAGTAATAACTAATGAGAATCCAAATTACATATAAAATGCATACAAAATTACTTTCTCTAATTTATTTCCTAATGCAATAACTAGGTAGTTACCACATACTACCCTAATCACTAGAAAGTTCTAAATCATTCCTATATATATTTTGTAATTATTTTTTGACCCAGCAGACAGTATAGTTCGGTGTTGACGTAAGGATATACTGAATTGTGTTTAGAACAAATAATATATTAATTACAAATGTCTTCAAGAGGGTGTTTAAATAGTCCAGATATATTTTGTTATATCTGCGGTAATTTCACACTGCTGAAGCAACGACGGAAAATTACCATTTCTGTAAAAACAGCTTATCATGCTTACTTCGGTATAAAACTTGGGGATCAAGATACGCCACAGGCTCCACACAGAGTCTGCACCATTTGTGTTGAACAACTGAGGTAATCGAGTAAAGGTGCAGGAAAGTTTTTGCCTTTTGGAATTCCTATGGTGTGGAGGGAGCCAAGAAACCACGGTGACGAGTGTTACTTTTGTTCCTGCAACGTAAAGGGCTTCAATTCAAGAAATAAGAAAGATATTTCTTATCCTGACGTCCCATCTGCGATACTTACAGTTCCTTTCCTCATGGACCTAGTCGCTATTCCAACCACATTTGCATGTTCCAGCGAAGAAATGTCTTCTCACAATGATACTGACGAGAATGATCAAATGGACGTTTGCGAATTTGAAACACAGAAAGCAAAAGGATTTCGTGCCCTACTTTTTCCAAGAAGGATCGTTGGTGTACTACATTAACATTCCTGATTTAATATTGATGTTAGGAGCTGCAAAATATGACTCTGAATCTTGGAGGCTATTCATTGATTCATCGAAACGAAGTTGGAAAAAAGTTCTTTTACACAATACTAATAAATATGCCTCGGTACCCGTTACTCACTATGTTCACTTGAAAGAGACTTATGAGAATCTTGAATTGTTGTTAAATAAAATAAAGTACCACGAATATGGTTGGCAACTTTGTGGTGATCTTAAAATCATTTCCAGGCTATTGGGCCAGCAGTCCGGATTCACAAAGTACCCTTGTTTTTTGTGTGAGTGGGACAGCAGAGCTCGTGATCAACATTACACGCAGAAGAAATGGGCCACTCGAGAAGGACTTCTACCTGGAACTAAGAACGTACTAAGGGAAAGCTTAGTTGATCCACAGAAAGTATTACTACCTCCTCTGCATATCAAGTTGGTGATAATGAAGCAGTTTGTAAAGGCTTTAAACAAGGAAGGAGAATGTTTCAAATACCTTTGCTCAAAATTTCCTTCACTCTCCGAAGCGAAGTTGAAAGAAGGTATTTTCACTGGACCTCAAATTAGAGCTTCAAAATTTGATGAAAGGTTTGAACCGCCGCTGACAGGTGTTGTAGAACATTTTCTTGGAAACAACAAGCACCCAGACTATATAAACATTGTCCAAAATATGCTGAATAAGTTCCATAAATTGGGTTGCAATATGAGCATTAAACTCTACTTTCCTTCATTCTCACCTAGACCACTTCCCTAAAAATCTCGGAGATGTTAGTGAAGAACAACGAGAACGTTTTCACCAGGATATAAATGAAATGGAAAGGCGATACCAAGGGAAATGGAATGTTAAAATGATGGCTGATTACTGCTGGTCGTTGAAGCGAGATAACCCAGATGCGATATACAAGAAAAAAACCTCGAGGCGGAGTTTTCAAAATAAACGAGAGAGATTACATTACAGAAAAATTTAATCTAATTAATTTGGTAAATTTTCATTTAAAAAAATCAAAACTATTATGTATTATTATTATTATGTGTTATTTAATTTTACCAAAATAAAAAAAAATGTTACATTTTCATAAATAAGCACATTTTTCTATTTTTCGAAAAAACCTTACGTGATAGCCAAAAACTAAGCACCCTATTGAATTCAGTATAGTGGATTTATAGAAGAAATAAGACAACGTTCCTAAACTTTAAATTTGTAGACCTGTGATAATTATTTAACGCTCTGTATTCTGAAAACGGTTTACTTTAGGTCATAACTTTATTAGAATTTTTAACTGAACTACTCAAAAATGAATAGGAATATTGCAGTGCAAGACACTTAAAGGCAACAGCAAATGCATTTATAATAAAAAAACTACCAAAAGAACAAAATGTAACGTCTTTTTAATAATGAACATTAAAATTACAACAAAGGTACGTTTAAAGAAGTAATTTAACAATATTATAATGAAAATCGATATTGTCTCCTTTCACTTACTTAAATTTATTAAATTCTAATATTTCCTCAGGCAGTAATAACTGCTCTGTACCGTGCTGGCATACTCTCAAGGCAATTATCAATATGTTCTTGTTGAATTTGATCCCACAGCACCTTCAGCTGTTGCACAGTAGTAGGTCTTGGATTATAATGATCCAGCTGTCTCTGCAAGAAGTCCCATGCATGTTCGATGGGGTAGAGGTCTGGAGATAGCGGAGGGAGAACAAGATGCTTTATTTCCTCATTTCGAAGGATCTCTAAAGTAACCCGAGCACGATGCGGGTTTGCGTTGTCGTCAAGAAAAACAAAATATTTCCGTTGAACAGCGTTGCGACGGTTCAGAACATGGTCGATAATGATCTCTTGAGCATAACTTTGGTCCGTGAGTATATACTATTCAAGATATGGAGGTCAATACCCCACCCTATAGAAATTCCAGCCCATAAGACAACCAACACCAATGGCAACGACTGGTTGGGTATACTGAGGTAAGGTACGATATCCAGCACTACGATATACTCTTTGACGCCGGCTATCACTGCTGAGGCAGTATCTGGACTCGTCCGAAAACAATATATCACCCCACAGGGTCGCTTCTCGAAGCCTACGTCTTGACCATTCCACCCGGTGGGTTGAGCCACAGTTCTTGCAGGACAGATCAGGGGGCGGTGTGAGATAAGTCGTAACTCAAACAATCGATTTCTCACAGTGAAATTACGCTCTGCGTGGTTCCTAACATATCAGCAATGTCGACCTGGCGATCTCCTCTTTGGTGCATAGCAATGGCTAAATTTCGTTGTTCTATTGTTAAATGGTTTCTCTTCATTGTTGTTTATTATTAAGAACACAAATGTAACACACGAATAAAAAAACAATGAACATAAAAGATCTTAAGAACACAGGAAAGATTATTCAATCAAACACACAAACTCGACTTGACACTGATACTGATACAGTTAAACAATTGCAACTGGATGCCATTGTTTTTTGTTTTTTTAAGACCTTATGTTACCTCTTGCTCTAATTATCAATAACAGACGAGCATTAGCCGCCAAGTTCAAACATAGATGCTTTATATTACAATATCCCTATTCATTTTTGAGTAGTTTATATTTTGTCTAAACATTACGTACGCGAAGTAGTGACCTCACGTCGTGGGATACCCTGTATATTATTAATCATTTCTGCAGTTTTGTTATAAATTATTAATGCCAAATCTTCCGTAAAGTTGATTTTTATAATATATATATATATATATATAATCCACTCCTCATCTACTGTTAAGTGCAGAGGTTTAAATTATTCCTTAAATTTTACACTATCCATTTATCTTCCTTCACCATTTTTCTCCATTTATTCCTGTCTCTTGCTAAAGTCTCGGCTTGCTTCCATGTTACCCCTCTGTTATTTATTAGTTTTCCGACTTCATTATCCCATGTATTGCGAGGCCTGCCTCTCCTTCTCCGTCCAGTTTTCTTGGCTCCCCATACCTTGCTTACTTGCCTATTTTTATCCATTCGTTTTAGGTGCCCCCACCATCGCAGTTGACTTATTTCTACATATTTCCTAGCACTTTCAACTTCCAGTCCATTCCTAATCGCATCGTTTCTTATTTTATCCATAATTGTCACGTTTATATATATAACAGCGTTGGTAAGTATACTGTTTTATACACCGTCATCTTAGTTTTTTTACTCACTTCTTTTTTATTAATAAAGCCTCTTTTAATGCTATGAAATAGCTTTGATGCCGCCGTTATTCTATTGTTAATTTCTTCTTCAAACTTTCCTTTAGTGTCTATGACTGCTCCCAAATATTTAATGTTCTCAACTTGTTCCACTATGTTGTTATTAATCTGAATAGTTACTGTTCGTTCTGCGTCATTTGTTATTACTATGGATTTCGTCTTGTTTGTATTAATTTTCATACCTTGCTCTTGTAGTTCTTTACACCATATATCTACATTAAACTGCAGGTTTTTTTCATTATTAGCCATTATAACGATATCATCTGCAAACACACATTCACTTATTCCTGTTGGATTCATCTTATAGTAGCCAGCATTTATTTTCACACTTTTATCACTTGATTTCTTTATTATTTTGTTCATATACGTAATAAATAAAAGGGGGCTCAGAACTCCCCCTTGTCTTACCCCTTTTGTTGTTTTAAATTTTTTAGATTCTTGGTTATTTGTTTTAATTATATTATATGTCTCCTTATATACTGCTTTAATTCCTTCTACTAAACCTGTGCCTACTCCTTCATTTTCTAAGGCAATCCATATTCTTTGCCTCTCGACATTGTCGAAGGCTTTCTCCATATCTATTAGGCACATGTATATATCATTATTGTACATTAGGCGCTTATCTATTAGGTTTCTTATTGTACAAATGTGGTCTTGCGTACTGTGGCCAGGTCTGAAACCACTCTGCGCTACATGAAGTTTACCTTCTATTAATTTCCTTAATCTTTGTTCTAATACAGATACATATACTTTACATGTAACACAAATCAAAGATATGCCCCGATAGTTGGAGCATTCCCTTGGATCCCCTCTCTTGTATAATGGGACAATGACCGACGTTTTCCAGTCCTCCGGGATTTCTTTAGTTTTCCATACTTCATTGATAATTTCATGTAATAGTTCATATCCCTCTTTACTCATATACTTAAGATGTTCTGCTTTGAGGTTGTCAATACCTGGTGCTTTTCCATTTTTTAGTTTCCATACTGATTTTCTACTTCTTCAAATTCTATGCCTTCTCTACTCTCTAGGTTATTGTTTGTGTCGTTCGTTTCTATTTCATTCTCTTTTATGTCTATCCCTCCTAACATGTCTTGGAAGTAGTCTTTCCATCGGTTCATTATCTCCTCTGTTTCTATAAGAATGCGCCCTTCTTTGCTCTTGACCTGTCTCATACAAGGTTTTTTGTTTTTATTTTTCATACTTTTTAGCACTCTGTACAGCAGTTTTTGATTGCTTCTGCTGTCTTTTTCCATTTTTTCCCCAAATTCCTCCCATTCCTTGGCCTTAGCACTTTTAACCTTTTCCTTTACTGCCCTCCTTGTAATTTTATACTTCTCATAACTTTCTGTGGTGTTCTTTTCCAAGTGATCTTTCCAAGCTAACTTTTTTTCATTTATGACATCTCTTATTTCTACGCTCCACCAGCTTGTTCTTTTCCTGGATCCCCCATTTATCGTTACACCGCATGCGTTGGTTCCCGCCTTATGTATGCTCTCTTTTAGAATCTTCCATTTTTCTTCTAAATTCTTTGGCTGCCTGACATTTCTTCTTTGTTGTATTTCTTTAGTAATGTATTCAGCATATTTTTCTCTTATCTGTACATCCTGTAATTTATATGTCTTAATACTTTTTGTTTCCTTCTTACTATTTTCTGTTGTAGTTTTATCTCTTAGCTTCACGTTATCATCTTTGATTGTAGCTGCTAGTAGGTAGTGATCACTTGATATTTCCGCACTTCTATAAACTCTAACATTTTGTATTGTACTACTATTTGTTTTTTCGGTAATTATATAGTCAATAATTGACTTTTCTTTTCTTCCTGGCTCTTCCCTGGTGTATTTGTGGCAATCTTTGTGCTCATAGAAGGAATTCAGTATTACCAACTCATTTTGAATACAAAATTCGATTACTTTTACCCCATTTCTATTAATCGTCTCCTCCCCATGTCTCCCCATTACTCCTTGTTTTCGTTTTGTATCATTGCCTATTCTTGCATTGAAGTCCCCAGTGATAATAGTATTGTTACTGCATTCATCATATACATTTTGTAAGTCATTCCAGAATTTTTCTTTCTCTACCGCTAAATCGTTTTCTCCTGGTCCATATGCCACTATTATCTCTATACTTTCCTTCTCATTTCTACGAATCTCGACTTTCATCATTCTTTTATTTACCGCTTTCCAATCCTCTAGTTTTCCCATATAATTTGGACTTACTATACATCCTACGCCCGCTTCCGCTCTATCTTTTATAATATAATAATAATAAAATAAAAAAACTTAAATACGTATATAATTTTCTTTTGCAATCGATAATAAACAATCTAACAATAGCAAAAGTTGCTTATAATTCTTAAAATCTAAACATCGACAGAGACTGGAACAAAGCGTTTTATCCATATTAATTTTCAAACTTTAATTCATTTAGGAGCTACACCGGAAAAAGATTTTCCTTCACATCGAATATTTTAGTTGAAAAATGCGAATGATCCATTTGGATTCAAATGATAAATACAGCACTAAAACAAGAAAAACGTATTTTTACACTTAGTCCATCATGTATTCAATTATCTCTAGAAAATTTTCTTTTGGTGTAGGCTATGCAAGATATTCGTCTATAACAGTAGTTCTCAAACTTTTTCAAGTCCCGGCCCCCTTTTAGGCGGTCCCTTCTCTTGTAGTACTCAAATTCGTTTAGAATCAGTGGCTAAAGAGCCAACTAACGCCATCTGTTACCAAGTAGCGCAATTTATTTAGTAGTTCTCAGTGTTTCCGAAAATTTCCACCATATTCGGGAGGTAGCTAGATGATACTAGAATAACTTGAAAAATCCATTTTGTTTTATATAAGCAAAGCATCGCTGTTAGATTAGTCATTATTTCAAAATTGTATGCTGCACTGCTGAGTGTGTGTTGAGTGCAATAAATCGGTAAGAAATCTTTAACGTTAAGTGCGAGCTATACTCGTTTTGTTGAAAATGGATACATTTTTAAAACGGTTATTAGAATCTTCCGCGTCTGGCAAAGACAAGAATACAAAGAAAAATAGATTGTACACAGATAAATATCTCGGTATATGGTTTTAGCGTTATTTTTACAGAAACCCCAGTGCGTACTTTGTCGAAAAGTATTGTCAAAAGTAAGTATAAAGCCGTCCAAGCTATTTCGACATTTAAATACCAAACATCCAGAAAAAAAAAAGTGGAGTGCTTTGAAAGAAAACTAAACTCCGTCCACAAGCAGAAAGCCACTTTTACATCAGCAACCATAACTAATGAAGAAGCACTACCATCAAGTTGTCGAGTTGCATTTCTCTTTGCAGAAACCAGTAAGCCATATATAATTGTTGAAGATCTGATTTTGCAAGTGGTTGTTAAAATGGTGCAAATAATGGTTGGTGAAAAAGTAGCTGACAACCTGAAAGCAATACTCCTCTCTAATAATACTATTCAAAGAAGAATAAGCGATATGGCGGAAGATATTCGAAAACAAGTTGTTGAAAATATTAAGAAGTGCACGTACTTCTCATTACAGATGGACGAATCCACGGATATGTCTAACTGTGCCCAATTTATAGCAAGTGGCAAATACCATCTTAAAGCGTTGTAGACCCACACTTTGTGAAAAATTTGTGAAGACATGGGTTCTTTATATGCAAATCTTCTTTGTCACGCGGAAGTGAGATGGCTCTCGAAGGGCAACGTCTTGAAAAGAGTTCTCCAGTTGAAAGCGGAACTACTGTTACCTTTAGATACTCATTTAAGGCTGAGTCAATCTAAAGCTCGAAATTTCTTCTGAAAAAACCACCTAGATATTATGGTGGTTTCAGGGGATCAAACTCAGAGTAAAGTTTTCAGTTTGATCACAAATCCAGCAACATATTAAGCAACTAGATTAATCTAAATTATGAAATTGTATCAACACATGTAAATACAATTTGGCTAAGTATGTTGAGGGTGTTCCGTAGAGCCGTAAATTAATCCTGTCTGAATTTTGTCATGCTTATCAAATTGCCAATAAGCAATAAATAATAATAATAATCCGGGTAATTAAATTAACTTGAACGGATTACGATAAGCTAAAGAAAATATATCAGTTTATCACCAGAATTATTTAACTCACCTGTAACTAATTTGATTGCTTAGTTTAATTTTATAGGCTTGATACCTTCTAAGATACATTGTGTTAAGTCGATACCAATAATTATTATTAGTATTCTTTAAATGATAAGGCTATGTTTGAAAAACACTTTATTAGAAAACAATTTGGCAATTTCCTACTAACATTCATATTCCAAAGGAAATTTTAACTACGATTAAATATTGAAAAGTATTCTTGCGATAACACAAAAATTACTTAATCGAGAAAAACTGGAATGCAATCGAACTGCTGAATCACCGTTATAAGTAATTTAAACAGTTCACAATATGTCCTTCATGATAAATACTTTTAGTAAAAAGTTTTAACGGAATCAAAAAAGTGTTGGTAAAAAAGACGTTTTATTTACATAACTATTTAACAGATTTCGTAAGCACTGTCGCACTGGAAAAATTATCGCTGTGTTTTAACAACACAGTTCATGATTTATGAATTTATTTTTGTGGTAGATTTTCATGTTTAGCATTCCTAATAGACTTTCATCCCAGTCGGATTGTTAGTTAAAACTAGTTAATCTACAAAATAACCATTACATCAAGCAACACTTAAGAAGGATGTCACATTTTACTATGTTGGAAAAGTTTATATTTTGTATTATTACCCATTATAACTATGCTACGTCCACTTCTACTGTATATTCTGCAAACAAACAAGACATCAAACATTAATCCACACAAACTAACGTTTGGATTTCAACAAGTATAGTAATATGTAACACAAAAACCTTCCTGTGATCCTGAAAAATATAATTTCTGTCTTGCTACATACATCTCTTCACAAATTATTCAGTTATAAATTGAAAGGCAACTTAATAGCTTTGAGAAAAAACTTAATATAAGAAAGTCATAACAAACAATATTTTTAATCGCACAATTCCATAACATTATTTCTGTTTTTTTTTTCAACAATATGCTATAAATTACTAACATGATACATATCAAATACTTTTCACAATATCAATTAAAATAAATATTAAAACATTATTTTATTATATAAACTCATACAAACTGTTAATAAAATAAAATTTTGGCTTGATATGTATATAAACTTTATGACTGTTATGAGAAGTAAACGGGCGAATCTTTAATTAGTATTTTTTTTATGTAACATCGATACAGAACAAGCGATTAAAGATGTATCTACATAGTTCTTGTTTCAGTTTTTTACTAGTTGAACGAGAATTACAATTAAGTTGTAAAGCAACGGTTATAGTAGCATTTTTAACGACACCATGTTTATAAACATATTTTAGGAATTACTTGCAGTAACTTTAAACAGTCCAATGTAGCTGATTTTCCTATTTACCATCACCGAAACCTAATATACACTAGGCTCTATATTGACATAAATTTGACTATGAAATAAAAAATAGTTACGCAAACCCTATAATATTTTGATTATATTCTGGGCTCAATCTATTATAAAATGTCTGTTCTTGACAGAGTAAAATATATATTTAATTGATCTTGAAAACATGCCGGCAATAAATTAATTAAATTAAATTATGTAAAGTTGACTTTATCAAGAAATAATAAAAAATAACTAAATCGTGGGCTACACCCCACGCTCAGAATAGCTAGCAACTTCCTTCAGTGAAAAATAATGTAGGGTTTTAATTTCTTCTTGGTTGGCTCCATAACCCGGTTGGGTTTTTGTCGTTCTTTGGAACTTCGTAAATCCATTTTTCGGTGTGGATTAATCCCCACATTCCTTTTGTTGCCAATATTTTTATATGAAGTTATGAGACCTCGTCACTTCCACTATCTTCCTCCACCTTTTCCTGTTATTGGCTATGCTATACAGTTATTTATCCCCATTGCTTTTAGGTCCCGTATAACCTCGTCGTACCATCTTGCTCTGGGTCTTCCTTGTATTCTTTCTTCTCTCGGATTCCATTTCGTCAGCGCTTTAATACTTCTTGGCCTTTTGAACGTGTAATATGTCCTAACCATCATATTCTTTGGGTTTTAATACGAGGCTTGTTCAACTGAAACCCATCTTTGATCAACTTAGCCTTGAAAACAAATTCAATAATTCAAATGACGTTTCTTAATGTTAGTAGTGTTTGTAAGCAGCACATTAATACGTTTCCGGCGTTTGAAAACTTCAATTTTGAAATGGCGTTTGTTGTTGAAAATCCGTCCAAGTTTGATCAGCATGTGCGGTCCTACAATTTCTGTGAAGGAATGGTGCCGATAATTAAAAAATGGAAAAGAGGGGACTGTGGATGAGCCGCGACCAGGTGCACGGTATACTGCGTTAACAGAAAACAATATGGCATGTGTGGAAGGCCTTATTAGAGAAAAACATCGAATTTCAATAAGAGAAATTTCAGAAATTGTTGGTGCGAGTGTAGGATCTGTCCATAGTATTTTTCGTAATCTGGGTTGCAGCAAAGTTTGTTCTCAATGAATTCCTCGTCTCTTGTCTGATGAACATAAATGTTTGCGAATGAGCTTATCTCTACAACACCTCACAGATCATAGGCAAAATGGTATGACTTTCTTCTCTCAATAGTTGCTGGTGACGAAACTTGGTGCCATTACTACGAGCCATCGACGAAGTTTAAAGCACAACCTCATGCAGGCAAGATAATGTTAACACTATTTTTCGACCATGAAGGACCCTTGTTGATGCAGTTTAAGGAAACTAGAGCAAATGTCAATGCAAACCTGTACAATGAAACTTTGAACAAGCTTCATCAAATAATAAGAGGGAAACGTCCACAAAAGCTTACGCGTGGGCTCATTTTGCTGCACAACAACGCTAGGCCCCATGTTGCTAATGTGATGAAAGAAAATCTTCAACGACAAAAATGGAGGGTTTTAGAGCATTCCCCCTCTAACCCGGATCTATCACCTTACAATTTCCATATTTTTAGACCGCTGAAAAAGGCGTTAAAAGATCGGCATTTCGAGTCTGACGCAGTACAGATAACTGTGGAAGACTTCTTCAATCAGCAGCCAAAAGAATTCTATGAACAGGGTATACGTAGGTTAGTAAAACAATAGGATAGGCGCCTTAACTGTGACGATAATTACTTATAATTTACATGTTGAATAAATTTTTTATAAAGCAAAGATGGGTTTCAACTGAACACAAGATTCAAGATCTCCTTATTGGCAAATTACGCTTTGTATTCTTACTTTCGTTTCTTCGTCACTTTGGTTTTCACTGTTTATGTGAGTTCCTAAGTAGTTATTCATTTCTTCAACACTGTAGTTGTTCACGTGTATTTTTTGTTCTTCTTTCCTTATGTTTCTTCCTACTCTCGTATATTTTGTTTTTTGTTCGTTCACTTGTAGTCGTACTTTTTTACTAAGTAGTCCATCTCGCTACATGCCTTTAATAAATCTTTTCTTGATGTATGTATTATTGCCATGTCTCCGGCGTATGCTATTATTAGGATAAATGAGCTAATGGAAGAAATAGAACTTAACAGCAGAAGCAACAATACGAAGATATTTAATAGCAAAATAAAAATAACAAAGAAGAATAAATTGAGTAAAGGCAAGAAGCATCAAAAATAGAAAGGGACAAACCATACATGACAAAGAAAAAGTAATATAAACGTGGAAAGATCATTTCAAGCAACTACTAAATGAAGACCTGCAAGAGAGAGAGAAGTACTATATGAAAAATAGGCAGATATCCGAGAACCTACATACCAGGAAATATTAGAAGTAATAACTAAAGTAAAAAATGGTAAAACTCTTAGATTGGATGATACAGTAGGAGAACTACTAAAATACGAGGGTAGCAAACTACATGAAAGAATGTAGAAATTAATTCTATCAACATGGCGAAATGAAGAGATGCGAGGTGAGTGGAAGAAAGAAGTAATCATCCCCATGCACAAGAAAGGGGACAAAGAAGACGCCAATACCTACCGGGTAATTACATTACTTAATACAGCTTACAAATTAATCTGTACGTGCGTATACCGTAGGCTAGAATCATTTGCGGAAAAACTGATAGGAGAATGTCAAAATGGGTTCCGACTCGGAAGATCTACCATAGACGCACTTCATACAATAAACCAAATTTTAGAAAAGTGCAATGAGTTCGATAACGAATTACACATACCGTTCGTAGATTACAGACAAGCTTTTGACAGGGTAGATGGTAGATGTATGTTTGAAGAAATGACAATATTAAACATCCTTAAAAGACTAATCAAAATGATAAAAATGACAAACAAAAGCAGCAACGGAATAATCAGAACACAAGAAGACACAACAGAGAGCTTTGATATAAGCATGGTAGTAAGACAGGGCGACGCTTTGTCAGCTGCATTACTCAATTTAGTATTAGAAAGTGTCGTGAGAAAAATTGAAAACAAGGGAAACATAAATGTGAAAGCAACAAAAATAATAGGATATTAACTTAACGGGTCCAAAATATAGGGAGCAAGAGGAAGAGAAATCACAAAAATACAACATATTATTACTAAACGAAAATATGTGTCTTCCTGCACTGAAAAACCTAAAGCGAGCAAAACAGAAATAAAATGCTATCGTGTTTATATTAATGAAACTTTCTCTAAGCGTGGAAGTTTAGACTAATTAAACAGGATGAGCTAAAAGTTGTGCCCCCCTTAAAAGTGATTGACGCAACCCAACATACATGTATCACAACAACTGAGTTTATTGATTTATTATAGTATAGAAATGGGTCTTAGTTACTATCTGTCAACTTGATCCCTTACTGTAGTAATGGACAGTTTTACTAATATTAAATTATATAAATATTTAACAAGAAAAGCAAGCATTGGTGCTACTGTACTAAAACTTAACAAGTGAAAAATAGAAAAACAACAGCAAAAATAACGAAAGATTTATTTAATTCAGCAAATGTTAAAACAGCCTCCATCTACTGCCACCATAGTAACTAATAGTTTTACTATTAAATTAAATACTTTTTTAAAGAATTTTAGGTTAAAAATTAGGACCGCTATTATTTTCTCAATATTTCGACTTGAATAACTGTTTGTACAAAATCGGATTCAGGTAAATAATAACTTTAGATCAACTAATAGCGCTTGCAGATTATAATTTTAATAGATACAAACATAGCTGATACTAAACTAACTACCAAAATAACGAATTGCCATAATTTTTAATTTTAAAGCCAGAATTTTATGCAGATTCTAAAAATTTAAAAATATAAAATAAATGTTATTAGAAATAAGCAAATAGGGATCATTTTAACAAGTAGAATGTCCTTATATTCTTTGTCTAAGTGCGACTTTTATTCGCAGCTTTTGACGCATCCTATATTGAGTTCGAATTTCGAAAACAAAGAGGTAGTTTAGGTGTTTTAATAAACACTTCCACTGCAAGGTCATATGTCTCGTACTTAATCTTGCCTTGCTTTCAAAATAAACGTTTACAATCATTTACAATACATAGAACATATTCTATTGACATTATTTTGTAACAAATGTGAGCAAGGAATTTGATAAGGTGGCTACTGTTACTAATTTTCTACCCTTTACTAGAAAATTAACATATCTACAAAACTAAAAAATTAAGTAGAAGTAATTTAATTGTTATCGATAGGAACTATGACCTTTAAACTGTTTGTTTTACCTGACTCTGTTTTATCTGCTTGCAATAATTATGACCATATAAGTTTTATCGTGCAATACACAACAACATTCATAAATCACCAACTTCTGAGTTTACTCTGCACTGTTTACAGTCATACACGGTTTCAGTAATAAGCGTTTTTTTGTCCCCTCCAGTTAAACAATGAAAATCCATCCACAGCTTATTGATTACAATAAATACCGTGTATTATTTCGGAAAAATAAAATTATCCAGAAATTAATTTCATAATTGACCTTTTTTTCTATTTAAACCTAGGTGTATCTGTTGCCGTTTCCGAAATTCCAATAGCATATCTTGAATTTGAAACACACTGTATAATTTCCAAACGTACCGCTTTCCTCCGTTTTATTTGTTTAGATTAATAATACTTTATTGCGATTTCTAAAAAATCTCATTTAAATAACCGTTTAAAGCAGTTCAAGTAAAACTATTGAATTGACCAACCCTACAATTCTGAAAATATTTTTACGTGGAAAATAATTTTCTCATGATGATGAATTGAAGACCTACGCTGTGTTTTTTTTAACCTAGGCTTATCTGTATTATTTCGTTTTACGATGAGACAAATGTTTGAACGCATACGACTGTTATAATCTAAGATAATCCCAAAAACTGTACTTTAAAATATGACCACCACACATTTGAAATAACATATTTTTACGAATCTTGTGAGAATTATGCCTCACTTTCGGATCTTTCCTCGTATATTTTGCTGTAATTTAAGAAAGATGTTTTGCCTTTAGCTTTAGATCTACAAATTGAAAAAACACAATGACGATCCATATTTAAATTAAAACTAAAATCATAATCTAAATAATTTGCAAATTTCTAAATGCAGTGCATTTTAAGTCGCGTGCACGATCAGTATACGCAATGACAAAATTCTGTTATAACCTGCTAAACGCATTTGCTTAGCTGACTGCAAGGAATTTACTTCTAGCACAGCCCGGAACAGCTACACTGATAAATTGTAAATGGATTATTAGTAATAGTACGGTACAGCTTCTCTAATCCAGACAGATAAAATTTTTCAAAAAAAAAACTCAAATAAATCAAGAAACGTATTTTAAATTAATTCTAATTATTTTCATAAACAAATAATACCCACTACATTCATTCAGAATGATTTCTTTAGTATAATAACTTACTTTTTAGCTGTTTTCTGTTTTCAGAAAAAAAAAACATATTGGCTTTTGCTTCCAGTCTTCATAATAAAACAACATGTGTTAGAATGCAATTTACTTCTATACATTAAAATCATTGAGAAAATGATCCAACAGCATCTATTTGTGCGTGGCTTTTTCACAAGATTCTTCTATAAACACACATTCATAATAGGTAGTATTACCGTTTCTGAAGTTTTTTGAAGTTGTCCATTTAAAAAGTTCGTCGGAACTAAGTTGTGGATCAATACAACATTTGCGTATTGGGATTTAAATTTGTAATTGCCGATTCAGATTCTCACTGTTGTTTCAACTGACTCATTTCTTCTTAATGCCATTATCATTGTAGACAGAATAGCTTCCAACTTTCTTTGACATTTCTGTGAGTTTACAAGTGCAAGGATTTATTGGCGCTATTTTTAACGCCAATCCTAGTTTCGCGCCAGTAAAGGTTTACACACATTTCTTAATTTTGCCCCGACAGTTTTATTTTTAAAGTACCCACTACAAGCACGTGTTCGTGTGGTGTTAAGAAAATATGTCAAGTGAACTTGTTCATAACTCCTGCCGCATGCTTACAAGACTATTAGTTGAAAACATGGTTAATGATTTGGAAAAGAAAAGAAATCATCAACAAAAAGACCGATTATGTGTGAAAAGGTGAATTGCTCACAAGCAAAATTTAGATACAAATCTTTTTTATGTATACCGTCTTTTTGGGACGGGGGAATGATTCCGAAGGGAAGACGCTTCGTAGCATTCCCCAGAAACCGCTAGAGTGAAGGAGGAGCGAACGATGGGAGGACAGCCGGGAAAGGGGTAAAAGAACGGAGTAGAAAGTGAATGTAGAGAAGAACAATAGAGAGGAAAGGGTGAAGGATGACTTAGAGAAGAAAAGGGGGGACGAGGAGAAAAGAAGAAAAAGAGGAAATATGGAAAGAGAAGAAATAATGGGAAAATAGCATGAGAAAAAAAATATGAAAGAAATGGAAAACGAATATTGAAATGGGAGCAAATGGTAGTCAGGAAGCAGAAAGAAGGGGATAAAAAAGCGAAGAAAGGAAAAGGGGGTGAGATTAAAGAAAAAACAGGGTAAGAGCATAAAACAAATATGGACAGCAAAAGAAAGGTTTTGAAGAAAGAAAAGGACAGTATAAAAATCGGATGAGGAAAGTCGCATTTGTATTTTATAAGAGCGAGTTCCGGTAGGTACAACCACTGCAAAACCTTTTTTGCCATTTGAGGAGAGTAGCTGAGTTTAAGGTATGGGTGGTTTTACGGCACAACCATCCGATGGATAAGACTCAGAAATGCGTTACCGAATGTCATTCCCTTCTGTAATGTTGCCCTACACTCCGCGCTTCATAAGTAATCGTGTTAACCAATAAAACGTGCAAATAAGGGTAATTAGCAGGAAGAATGTATGTTTCCAACATAGACTTTAAAAATTCACCATAGGCCAATAAATCAAGATATTGTCGTCGGGTTTTCTTTTTTAAAATTTAAATATATTCCCTGTTTTTCGTATAAATATAACATAATTAACATATTGAGAATATTCGCACCGACCCCATTTTTAAAAATTTCCATCTGGATACGATTTAACGGGCCTTTTGCAAACCCCACGGGACATCCCAACCATCTGAACTCGACGAAGCGACTAAAAAGGGGGAGGACAATTTTACTGGCACACCAGTGACCACTGGCGCCACTAAATCTATGTACATGTAAACCCTCCATTATACTTTTCGACGACTGATGCAAGTTCATGACAACCCCCTCCAAATTATAGCCCTTCAAAGTGTTGGTAAAATCAATGTCCTGAGATATTAATTAATCAGCATTTTTTTCCTTAAGTTACTTTAATATTTAGCATCGTATATTGAACTGCTGCTGTACAATTGGGTGGTGAAACCGTAACTCTAGTTTGGCTTAAAATTAATCCATCCCCGGATGGATGAGAAGGGGCGAGATGAACCCCACAAGTAGCGAAGCTGTACTGTAGTTTAACTCTATCCTAGGACTAAGTCAAATATATGTATTTTGAACAGATAGGCCGTACATAATTTGGATGAACATCCCCAAAAGACAAGGCAAATAAAAACCTCTTGCATATTCCCATTGATACGTATTGCGGGACTTTTAGTAGCCCATTCGAAAAGTTTATTTCATCAGGAAGCACTGTTCTTGATATTTGTATAAAGTTTATACCTACGTGTTTCCCTATTCTATTAATAAGGACGGGGATAACATATACAGAACTGCAAATGTAATCAAAATTTCACTTATCACATTTCAGTTTTAGTAATTCTAATCCGCCCACAACACACGCAGTAATTGAAAGTAAAGGTAATAATAGCTTGGTTACTATACAGGGTGTCTCAGAAAGAATGGGCCAGCGTTTAGTCATAGATTCTTTAGGTAAAAATAAACCGATTAAACCTAATATACCTTAGGCAGAAAGTCCTTCCTTAAGAAGTTATAGGGCCTTAAAGTTATATTTTTTATTTTTTCTTTTTATTGTAATTTCCACAAATCTAAAGATATTTCTTTGAAATTTGGTACACATACTTACCATTATACAATACAGTGGCAGAATTATTTTCATTAACCAGACTTGACCGTAAGAGGCACTTAACCCACCACTGAAATTTCATTTTAGCTCTAACTTTGTTATTAG
>JABXWE010038635.1:0-15100 GCA_014611495.1 Limonius californicus
CAACCGGACGATTGCAGCATAAATGAGTCAACAGTACGAGATAAGCAGAGAATTTCAGCAACGGTTGCAGATTCAAATTGTAAGAATAAAGGCGTATTCACACAGCACATCAATAAGATAAGTCCATATGTTTAATACTTGTATTTGTGTAATCTTTTATTATTATAATTTTATAACTATCTATAGCGAGGTCACGCACTGAAACCCTGAGATATTTATGATTTTTATCTGCTGGTATATTAAGAAATTGATTTATTTTAATTTGTGTTATTGGCGTAACCAACGTATAGAATTTAATTTTGTGCTAGCCGAGGTAAAGTCACCATCAACGTGGGGCGAATTAATTATTTTTATAAATAATACATAGCAATATATATATATATATATATTTATTGTAGTGTATGCTGTGATTGGCTTCCAAGAATTCTTCCGCGTAGCAACTTCTTGATCCTAGGACGGACCGGGGTGGTTGTCTTGACGACGTTTCACACAAAGTCACATTTGCCATCTTCAGGTCTTGTCGGATAACTTTCTGCTGGTGCTTCTTGTAATACGACTGATGAGTCGATGGGTGACCCGAAGGTTGCGTTAACGCGGCGCCTCTCTCCCACAAGGATTGATCTCTATTGGCGAGTAGATCAACAACCTCCCTTGTGGGGGAGGCGCTTGCCCAACTATAGGATGTTGAGGGCTAACAATAATAAAATAACATCCAGAAGGCTGAGACTTTGTCCGAATTACTGGGAACGTGTAAAATTTTTACTAAACAATTGAATATTTCGGCGATTTTAAACTAAAATGTCATTGTGTGGCACATCAATGTATTGCAAATTTTACAAGGAATAAGGCTAGCATAAAAATTAAGGTTGTTGTATTTCAAGATAAAAGGTTTATTACTTTTTGTCAAAGCGAAAGTAAAAACTAAAGTTAACAACGCTTAAAATTGCACATTTAAAGGTTAAAAAAATTTTTTTAAATAGTTGGTCTAAGAAAAGTAAAGTTACATGCTGTTACCCCATCTCATGGTCACCCGGTAATTCCAAAATATAAATTTAAAATTTCGTTGGATAAAAGGCGAAGTTGCGGTCACTTCTATTGAAATTATAAGCGATAGTAGTTAGACGATTCAATAAAAACATACTATTTTATATAAGTATCGGATAACCACAATTTTAAATTTCTGAATATTATAAATTTCATGAAGAGGTTTCCTCTTACCTACTTTCAGTTACGAGACTTTCCCAAACCTTAAAACTAAGCTTCTGATTAAAGGATAGGATAGTTATGAATTTGCATATCTGCATAAAAAAATAAAAATATGCAGTCTATACAATAAATTCCTATTTCAAAGGTTTCTATTTAAAGCTGAATATTTCTACGAGTTGGATTGTGGCCATATTAATTGATAGTGCTGTGTCAAAGATCATTCTAAAACAGCGTTTAATACTAACAATCCATCGAATTTATAACTAGAAAAACACAGAAATAAGTCATGTCCTATCCTAATGTACAAGGAACTATAAATAGTTTTCAGATAAATAAAAAATTGGAAATCCGGAAAAATCAAATTCTAGCAATAAGAAGATAAGATAGGTCAGATAAGAAATAAATTCAACCTGCATTGAAGTACAATAAAATTACATTCCAACATAAACGAGTGGGCAACCAAACGAACACAACTGTATCAAGACAAAACAACTAAAAATGTCATATTAAGAATTAATAAACCTCATACAAGATCTAAAGACATAAAAGACCAGAAGGAACAATTAAAAGAAGATATGGGGAAAATTAAAACAAAATCTAAAATAGAAATAAATGTAAACAACAATAACATCATAAAATTAATGGAAGACACACGAAAACAACAAGAAAAAATTATTGAAAAAGTCAATGTACGAGAAAAAAGATTCGACAACATCGAAAGAGAACAACAGAAAAAGAACCTAATAATACATGGTCTAAAAATTAAACCAGGAAACTACTTTGATCTAGAACAAATAGTTATAAAACTTATAAACGAAGATTTGAAAGTACAATGCAACGAAAAAGATATCGAAACAATTAGGAAAATAACACCTAAAAATACAGACAGCCCAGTTGTATGAGTGTAATAAATGAGGCTCAAATTCTTAATATTACAAAATAAAAAATTGCCAAAAGGATCAAAAATATCGGTAGATGAAGACTACCCCAAAAGTATGCGCCAACAAAGGAAAGATGTCATACCAACAACACGCAATATCAAAATATAATTCACTTATTGTAGATGGAAAGAAAATAAAAGAAAAAGAAGTACAACAAGTTAAAGAGGAACAAGAAAAGGCCAGAAAACGCCACAGATCTGAAGAAGATAAAATAAACATAGAAGAAACAAACATAAACAAAAATAAGAAAAACAAAACAACAACAATACAAACATTCTTAGCACCACATCTATCGAAAACAACAACACAAGACATACCATCCCGTCACAGATCTGGAAGTACGAGCTCTCACCAATACAGAGAAGACAGACCTATCATATAACAATTACAACAAACGGGCAACTTCATCTATATGACGACACATGCCACGGCCACGCAGAAAAGTGAAAAGATATCAGCAGTAAAAGAAATAACATCCCCCAGAACTCTGGTCAAGAGGGGTGATGCAGACCAAAACCCTCGAAGAAACAAAATGAAAACAACTACAACAACTTTAAATATATTTACACGCAATGTAAGAACATTGTTAAACGAAGACAACGTTCAAGAGCTAGAAGCCGCACTTGCAAAAATAAATTGGTACATACCTACTTATACTAGCTGAAGTAAGAAAAGACGACGAAACAATACTAGAAAAGAAAATTGAATAATAGTTTATTGGAAAGGCCAAAACAAAAGGCAAGCAGGAGTAGGCTTCCGTGTAAACAAAAACCTATCAAATAATATCGAAGAACTTAGAGGCATATCAGAGAGAATCGCAGCGTTAACATTAAATATATAGGAAACAACTTACACTTAGTCATAATACAAATTTATGAACCAACAAAAAACAGCACCGAAGAAGAAAATAGATCAATTCTATGAATCCCTAGACAAAACAACAAATGAATACATAGACTAAAACAAAGTAAAACATCTATTGATCACAGGAGATTTCAACTGCAAAATAGGCAAACGCACAGTAGGAGAAGAACGAATATGTGGCCCATTTGGATATGGAGAAAGAAATAATAGAGGTTTCAAACTAATAGAATTCACAATAAATCACAAACTGATAATAACAAACACTCTCTCTAAGAAAAGACCGGAAAAGCAATGAACATGGCTATCACCTAACTGACAATATAAAAACCAAATTGATTACATCCTCTCAAACAACAAATAGATAATAAGAAACACAGAAACACTAAATAAATTCGAATTTAGCTCGTACCACCGCCTATTACGAACAATTTTCAAAATACGAAAACGACATGAAAGAGCCAAGCTCTTTACAAAAGGAACCACAAACCAAATAAACAACTGGAACCCAGAAGAATTCAAACGAAACATACAAGCCATAAATATAAACAAAATAAATCAACAAAGCGAAACTTCACAGAAAATGTATAATGACTTAGAAAGAACCCTACAAGAGGCGAGCAAACACACCAAGCGGAATATAAAACCCAACTCCAATAAAAAATCAGAACAATTTCCAAAAAACACGAAAAACTTATTAAACAAAGGAAAATACTGAAACCAAAAAGACTAACAGATGCGAGAAGCAAAGTAAAGTTTGCAGAACTAGATAAATTAACGAAAAAAGAAATTTGGAAAGACCTAGCGAAGCACAAAAAATCAAAATCGACAATATCCTAAATAACTTAGGTTCAACCAGAGAAGTGTATAAACAAATAAGCACAGAGAGTTTTTTAAACAATTATATAACACAAAACATAGCACAAACACCGATGATAGGAGCCCTGCAGGATAAAACGAAAGCGAATCACACCAATCCAAAGAACGGAAATGAAAAAAGCTATAACAAAATCAAAAAGTGGGAGAGCATCAGGAGAAGACGGGATCCTCTATGAAATGCTAAAAGATGGACTATAAGAAATTCTAGACAAGTTTCATACGGTATTCAATAAAATCTTACAAGAAGCCATACCCCAACAATGGACCAAATCAATAATAATTTTACTACACAAAAAAGGAGGGAAGGAAAAATCACAAATTACCGCCCAATAAGCCTAATCTCAAACATATATAAAATGTTCACAAGCATCCTTCAACTTCGCATATAAACAACTAGAATCAAATTACTCACCAGAACAGCCAGGCTTTCGAAAAGGCTTCTAAACAATCGACCACCTGCAGGCCGTCAACCAATTTATCAAAAAACACAATGAATATAATATAGACCTATATATAGCCCTAATAGACTTCGAGAAGGCTTTTGATTTTCTAGAACATGCGAGTATTATACAAGCTTAACTCACTTTAAAGTAGAAAGCAAATATATAAGACTGATCTGGCAACTACTTAAAAACAACTCGGCACACATACAGCTGGAGGACAAAGGCCCAAGTTTTTAAATTAAAAAAGGAGTCCACCAAGGAGATCCGTTATCATCAGACCTATTTAACGTAACATTAGAACACCTATTCAAAAACCTAAAACGGGAAAATAGCGGTATCCTTATCAATGGAAAATATATACCAAATCTAAGATTTGCAGATGATGTGGCAATCTTCGCAAAAAACAACAAAGAACTAACAAAAATGCAAAATGAGTTAAACGAAGCAGGCAAAAGCATAGGACTAAAAATCAACTTCAACAAAACCAGAATCATCACCAACAGTAGGAAAATAAGACAATGGTAGAAGAACAAGAAATAGCATATACAGAACAAGCATCTACTTAGGACCAATATTAACATTTCAAGTTAAACGAGAAAAAGAACTACAACGAAGAATTAAACAAGGTTGGGGTAAATGTTGGTCGCTGAAGGAGATATTCAAAACAGAAACACCGAACTACCTCTAGAGCAAGGTCTTTAATAGCTGCGTAATACCAACAATGATATATGAAGCAGAAATATGGTCTGTGACCAAAATGGAACTCAAAAAGCTAGAAACTACAAAAAAAAATAAAATGAAACGCAATATCCTAATAATAACGGTAAGTGAAAAAGTGAGAATAGTATTTAAAACAGTTAATATAGTGTGCAAGTGTAAAAAACGGAAATGGACATAGGCAGGACATATCTGCAGAGTGAGTGATAGATGGTCAGTGAGAACAACCAAATGGACACCACATACGCAACAAATACCAAGAGGCAGACCAAAAACACGCTGGAGCGACGAAATTAAACAAACCGCAGGCATAAATTGGATACAAGAGGGAAGAGATCAGAAGAAATGGAAAGTCATGGAGGAGGCCTTTACCCAATAACGGGATCTTACAGGTTATGATGATGATGATTTCTAAGAATATTGATTTCAAGTTGTATAAAAAGTAATTATTTTGAAAGTTCTGAGTACATTTACATTTATTCATAATTCTATTTTAATATTAATTTATTATTTGTAGTAGTAAGTTGATAACATACAATTTTTCTTTTTCGTTATTATTATTAAAAGTATGAATGTGTTTGTGTATTAATTAATACAAAATCAGTTATTCGCCTCTCCGAGTCTTGCTTTATCTAAACCACTATAATTTGAAGTACATATTGTCTGTATTTTATGTGCGTATTTGTCAGCATATATTTGACATTTCAGGTGTATATTTATCCTACGTTTGGAATCAGTAATAAACTATGCTGCCGTAGTGAGACTATACGCATTCCTGACTGAGCTGTCTAGTGATAAAAGGAACATATACAGCGCAGAAAGTGAGTATCGCGCACGGTTGCCGCTTGTTCAGTCTCACTTTGTACGGTGTATGCTATTACGAGAATACACGCATGAAACAGCGCCCTCAAACGGAGAACCGACAAACTAAAATATAAACTCTGAACCGAGGTCCACCGTTTCTTTTTATAGAATCTGAATCTGAAGCCGTAGGGCATCTAACAACCGAAATTTAATTGCTTTACAAAGTGAGGTCCGTATATTGAGGCTCACGTTGTGTCGCTCCTCACTTCAGCCGTAAATCTTGGTATAGGGCTCAGGGCTCAGGGCTCAGTTTTCGCGGTGGAAGTAAATATATATATATATATATATATATATGTTTATATACATGTATATATCTATATATTACTGTGATACAATATGCTCTAATTGAGATATCTTAACCTATTGCTAAATCTTATAGAGCTATTTTAAGCTACCCTGTATGCAATGAATTGTGTAATCACACATAAATCGAATACGAAGTAAATTAATGTTTCCGATCTTGGAATTTGGTCCGTTGTATCTGTATAACTTGACTTCCTGGTAGCAAAACGGGTTGTTTTGTTGATCTTCATCTTCAGGAAAGCATAGAGGATACTTTTCAACATTATCTCGCAATTCATGAGCTGTAATTTAACAAATATTATTAAAAATATAATGATATTGACAGCTTGAAATAGTAATGTAAATTACTGAATTTAATATTTTTCTTTAGAGAAAAATATGTTTGTAATAATATGCTCGGGTATGTAAAGAAGGTTTGTGTTAATTTTGATTAACTTTGAATATGTTTATAATAATTTAATGATAATATAATGTAAATTTTAATTGCCAACTTTCTTATGCTTTATTGGCAATATGTCGTGTGAGATATCAATTTGTGAGGATTTTGTAAGGAACATTTTGCTGTTTTCCTTTTGTGTGTAATTTAGCGATAAGGAAGTTATTGCAGTTTATAAAATTTTGTAATTATTTTGATTATTTAGATCTTCAATTTAATCAGTTGAAACCCTTGGAGATGACAAATACAATTAAAGGTGTTGCTTCGTATCCTAGCAACGGAGAAAAAGCTTGTGACAATTTTTGTTTTAAAACAAAGTTTGTTGTAATTTATCCTTCGAAGAGGAAGTACGTTCCTTTTGCAACTCCGCAAACAATTTTTTATCAAGCGGGCATCGATCGTCTATGTATTGTTTACAATTTGACAAGTGAAAAGAAATGTCAACATCAAATAATAAAATTTTTTAATCTACAAGAAATAAATACATTTTATCAAATTCATCCAGTAAGGATATAAAAGGAAGTTCGCCGTAACAAAAAGTGCTATAATAAAAACAAATTTAATTACCAGAAGAAATATAACCGAAACAAATTTAAGGTTAGAAGTTCAATTTTGTTTTTAACAATTAAAGAAACAATTACTGGTGATTTAAAATGGGGAAGTGCTTACCAGTTATCCGTCTACTTACCGTTTCCTGAGTTTGGATACCACCAACAACTGTTAACAACGTTTATTTACGAAAATGCCACTGACAACGCACCTGTAGCTCAACCTATCGTGGGAACACACGATAAGAAGTTTCCTGCCATGCCATTTAAGGTACGAGGTAAAAGTTTTAAATAAAATAAAAGAATAAATAAATTAAAAAGAACAATAAGTACCTCGCGGTTGTTTTATTATATTTATTTGTGTATGACAAATTTGAATTATATGTATGGAAAAAGGGAAAGCACAGATAATTGTGAATTAATTTTGATAAATGAAACTGTAATTTAATTTTTCCCTATGTTTTCTTTTTGTTGTGCTTATTTGTTACCAGCTACGCGAGTTATTACAGAACGACCAATTATAACAATATCCCTGAAATTAACTAAAAAAGATTTGTTAAAATATTTGTCTTGTGTTGGTTAAACAATTTATGAATTTGTGTATTTTGTTTATATTCATCTAAGAGAGGATATCTTGATTGTGCTGTATTACGAGTTATTTTATTTAAAAAACCTCAAAGTATATAAGCGGTATCACAGCAATATATATTGCGAGTTTTCCTTACAACTGCCGCCGTCTCTCGAATTATTATAAAAAATTAAAATTTAACGTTAAAATTAAACTCCTTTAGAAACGAAAAATATTGCCCACATCTGTTTTCACAAAATGTGTTCAAATAGGTTGTCTCCTGCTTCAAGGCAAACATTCGCACGATTTATCATGGAAGCGCAAACTCTCTGTAGCATATTTTCGTTTATTGATGCTACCACAGCGTAAATACAAGCATCTTCAGGATTCAACAAGTTCGCGGTAAAAGTTCTCTTTTACATGGCCCCAGAAAAAATATACGAAGGTCCACCTCTCAGGGAAATTATCATTAGACAAATTTCTCACTTGTATTCCATACTGTGACGATGCACCATCGTGTTGGAATCAACAATTTCATCTAACTGCTAATGGAACTTCATCGAACAATGGTGGTGGTAAATTGTTATTTAAAAATTGAAGATAGCTGAATTAAGTCGATAAGGTAGAATGTGTGTAGTAATTAAGATATTATTATTTAACAGCTCAGCCTAAATGTTTATTGACCATCATCTTTGATAAGATCTTTTTCGTATTAAGTAAGGATTTTGGTCTCAGTAAATGTGCATTCATCACTCTACAGAATCTTTTCAATGAAATGTGGATCATTGTTTACTTTATGCAACAACCATTTGCATAAACTGACTCGAAGCTGCCTAATCCCGTCATGCAAAACTTGAATCTTGTGAAGCCTAAATAGATAACATACCATTTCTCCTTAATAAACGGTTAATTGTATCTTTTTGGAATGAGTTTGGGATGGTACAATTCGAAGGTTTTCACTTGGTTCCGTCTCTACAAATTCATGAAATGGCTATTCTTGCTCAACGATTAGTGTAGGTTGATGTCCTGCCTGATTTTCTCGATGATTTAAAGTACCTGTTGCGAGTAATCTTTGTTCTACTCGTCTTACAGTTTCTGCATCAGAGTGTCGACGATTTTGAAACCTTTCCGCATATGACCTAGCCGCCCCAGTGTCATTGTCATTACAGGAATACTTTCAACATATTTACGCAATTTCAATTACAATGGTATCTTTTAATTTTAAACACAAAAAGCAGATGGAAATGAAAATAATATTGGTTATCAATATGACAACTAATTGCAGCTGGGCGGCAGTGAGATAAAACTTATTATTTACTGTTTCATCAATAACTCGATAACGAGGGGCAATCGGGTCTTTAGGATATTAAAAATATATTTATAAGGAAATCGTCATAAATTTAATTACCGTTAAAAAATAAAACACTTTTAACTGATGGCAGTTTCAATGTTTATCTATTGTTGGCTTGAAGATGGCTTTGTCATTGATAAAGAAACATATCGTCGTCACTAATTTAATTTTAATTAAATAATTATATGCCAAAAACCAACATTCTATATTGATCAATTTAAAAAATGTTAAGCTCCAAAGAAACTCATTACACTATGGAAAAACTTGATCACTTTGGAACGCTAATTATTTTTGCTAGAATAGAAAATATTCTATTTACAATCTAAATTTTGTAAACTTCCCCCACACAGAGTACATTTTCATTTATTTATGAATGGAAAATTGCTTAGAGACCAACCCTGTCATCAAAAGTATTTATTTGGTGTTTGATTAAAGTAATAAACAAAGCGTTCCAAAGTTCCAACTTATGTTTTTATAAATCAGCGAGTTCCTATCTGTGGATGTGGAAAATTAATATCTTAATCTTTGCTACTAGAAAAGTAAGCCGGAAATTAATTGAATTCCCAGGAAAATATGATAGATTATCAGTATTAAACAGTTTTATCTGGCATTCAGTATGGGTCATCTGAGTTAATAAAATAATAAGCACGAACCTCCACGTAGTACCTTCGTGATTTTAATTTTTCTCTGTAAGAGTAACAGGATGAACGAATTGAGGTACAATAAGAACGCCCTACAACCCTTAATTACGATTTGTGGTCAATTTTAAATTGAACATTAAGTAACGGAAAGAAATGTTTTGCTTTTTACGTAAATCAAAGCTATTTAAAGAACGCTGTTTTTAAAAGACAAAAGTTGCTATCAATACAATTCCGATAATTTTGAAATAATGTAATAAATTGGTCAGATTAGCCATTGTTGTCTGTTAGAAATGTTTTTGCTGGACCTGCTTCACATTTTTTTTTTTTTTATAACTTTATTTACATTTACAATCTGCTCTGATGAGCAATAAGTAAATCATGTGAATTACAAAAAAAGAGAACATGTTGGATGCCGTCCCAGTGGAAAGCTCCCCCAAAAGAATTACTTATTAGCTATGTACAGATAATATTTAATACACAAGTCAGACTAGTATCGGTCCGGAAGATCCAGAGGGCTGAGTCTCCTCAGCCTGCGAACTGTATTGCTGTTATCCAGCAAATTGCTTCACATCCGGCGATCGATTTTTAAGTGCATTCAGTTATAAGAAAATTCTGAAAAAGGCGCTGTTTGTTAAAAATACGATTATGTTATCGCCTCTTAAACCCGCAAAAAATATTTCATACTGTGATGTATTCGAAATTTTCAATTATAAATATGTGCCGTAGTAACAACTACTAATTAACTTGAATAAATATTAAACAAGCCCTCCAACCTGAAAGGCTTGTTTAATATACAGGATCGTTGTTAAAGATGGAACCAACGCTCTCTTACCAAAACGGTTTAGATATAGATTTGAAAATTAGAAGATTAGAATTTGAAATTATTTTGCTTGTAAGTATTAGATTCAAAAACATTTTTTTACACTTGAAGTTTTTGAGGGCGGCCGCCATCTTGAATTTTTTAGTAGAAATGTGGGCTATGTTATCCATCATTACAAAGCTTAATTTTTTCTCTTTGCAACCATCTCAACCATGTATGGAGTTACATCAGAGAATAATTTAGAAGAAGTACAAGAAGATTTCCGTACGCTTATACCACTAATTTGTTGTACTTTAAATCTAGGAAGCGTAGCATTAACTGCATGTCAGAAATAAACAAAAAACAAACAGTAAGGGGTCCGTAGGTGACAAGAAAAAAAGCCGTAACGGGACAATTACCCCCTGGACAAAATACCCCCGCACATGAATCCCCCGTCAATAGCCCCACGGACAATAACCCCCCCCCCCATTTTAAAACACTCCATACAAAAAACTCCCCGTATAAAAATCGCCCCTGACATTAACCCCACCTTATAACAATAAAAACATATAAAGTACATTTAGTGCAGGAACTGGCGGAAAACGCTTTCGACAGAAGTCTAGTTTTGCGATTGAATCATGGAAGTCACAGTTGTATTTTCATTTAAAGCTACTTTTTATTTGCATGGCATTGTAAATAAACACAACTGTGGGTACTGCGCTGATACTAACCCACATTAGATGGAAGAAGTTCATACCCAGCGAGCTCAGAAAATCAACGTATGGGCAGGTATCTTTGGACACAATATTGTTGGGCCTTTTTTTATAGAAGGGAAACTTACTTCCGCAAATTATTTCCAACTGCTCCAAGAAAATTTTATTTCTTGAATTACTGAAATGTTTCCAAATCATGTGAACCCAAATGCAGTCAACGAAAACATATGGTTTCAGCAGGATAGCTCACCTCCCCACTATGAACTTGCAGCACGTAATTATTTAGATGCAATTTTCCTCGACAATGAATTGGAAGGAGACGAACCGTGGAGTGGCCAGCTCGATCCCCCGATTTGTCCCGTTTGGACTTTTTTAATAGGGTGTTTGAAAAGTCGCATGTATGTGAATGAGCCAGAGAATTTGGAAGAATTAAAAAACACATTCGTGCTGAAAGAACTGCTATTTCTGACAATTGGTTACATAATTCTTTAGACAATTTCAGACTTAGAATTCATTTGTGTAGTTTGAACAACTTTCTTAAACAGTCCTATCAGTTCATAGTTTACACAGTTAAATGTTGCTGTTATTGTTATTGCATTTTTATAATGTTTAATTTTCATATAATTTCATTTTACTAATTGTTACTATGGTTCCTAGATTTAAAATACAGTAAATTAGGCAGCTGGGCATACGAAAAACCCTTTTATAATGTTTCTGCATTATTTTCACGTGCAATGCCATATATATTTGAGATTATTAGAAAGGGAAATAATAAACTTTCTAATGATGAAACTACAAGTGAAAAATTGTTTTGTTCTATAATACGCAAAATAATTTCCAATTCTAATATTGTCCAATCCAAATGTGTATCTAAAACCGTTTTAGCAAGAGAGCTTTAGTACCATTTTTAACAGCGACCCTGTACATATATTCAAGTTATATCTTTAAGTAACTTTAAATATTTCATTTACAACAAGCATTAAACCGGATGAAACCCTTAAGTATTAATCATTCATGCAACATGCACGCAAAACGTAACTAAGTGAAATACGGTCACCTCAGCCGGGGTTCAAACACGCGGCCAAGCGGCCGCATTTCACTGTGACCTCGAGTGGCAGCGCGTATTCGCACTGCTCCTCCGAGGTCCCTAAGTCTTAACAACTGCGCTTAGGCAAATGTACTGTTGCAAAATTATATCTTTTTTTGAATATTTTTAACCTAATTCGGCATATAGAGCTATTCATAGGATAAGGCTACTATATAATAATGTAACAACATAATACCATATGTGACATACACTCAGGTAGATAGAAGTATTTTGTAAATGCTTTGTTTGGATCAATAATTAGTAGCAATTCTCATCCAAATATATTTTATGATTGTAAATCATAAATCACTAATGGTATCACTATCAGATGATTGAATATGTTTGTTGGTACACTTTGTTTGAGTTTTCTGTATTTTGGTTGGGTACCCAGATTATATAGTACATAGCACCAGCACAAGAGGGAATGTTCTTAGAGAATGTGCGTGAGTTGTTACCAATGTGTTCTTCTACAGTTGAGATGTTACACTCGCGATGTAGTTGATCATTTCTAATAAACCACTGCGCGTGGCATACCAATCTTAGCATCTTGTTCTGTAACAATTGCACTTTATTTATTTGAATTTTTATTGCAGTACCCCATATTACTGAGCCGTATGTAATAATTGGATGTATCATAATGGTGTGGCTCTACACCCCATGAAAGAGTTTGACTTACAAGGCGGAAGGTCAACTTCCGTATCCTCGCTCTCACACCCGGTAGTGTCGTGTCAAATTCATGACACCTGATGACGTGGTGGGCATCATGCATTAGAAAACCGCATGATTACCTCGTGTTCATTCGAACGCAGTTACCCAATTTTTAATGCCCACCATACGTCTAATAAAGAATTTAAATTCCCGACCTTCCACACCAAAGCCCAGTGCTCTATCCACTGGACCACCCTGATGTTAGTTGAATGTAAAATTAATGTATATTATGAAAGTGAACAGGGAAAGAGGATACAGCAGAGAAAGTCTTGCGTAGTATTCAGTTAGCTTCCGGTTGATATGGTAACTCCATGTTAATCGTGTATCATGGTACAAACCTAGACACTTGACTGATTCCTTCTGTCTTCCATACAATGGGTTGGTCATTTAATTATAGCTGCCTTGGGGTTGTAATTCTCCTAAGCGTAAACACTTTTGTCTTATTTAGTGAGGTCTTCCATTCGTTGCATAATGTCTGAAAAATGTTAATTGCATTTTGTAGGTTTATAACAGTATCTTCAATATTCTGGCTTTGGGATAAGAATGCAATGTCATCTGCGAACATAGTAGCCCCGACATGTTTTGGAGCAGATATATCATTCACACAAAGTGGTATAAGATAGTCCCCAAAATGGATCCTTAAGGAACTCCGGCTTTTACTTGTTTAACTGTAGAAAACATCGAAGTGAGTGGACTTTAGTTTGTGCAAGAGACCGGCCATCGATACCTTATCGAAGGCTTGTTATACGTCGAAGAAAGTAACTCTGAATAGCATCTATTTTGAAAACTTTGTCGTAGACGTAGTAATTGGTGATTTGTGGAATGTCTAAATCCAGTCTGGAACATTGGTATGAGATAGTTATCATCCAAACACTTACACAAACGAACATGCATTGTTTTTTCCAATAATTTGGAGTGTGTAGGTAATACGCTAACTAGTCGATAACTGAACATTATTATTTCAGCTTGTTTCCCTGAATTTGGGAAGCAGTCTAACCGATAACAAGCATTATATAGCTTTACTGGGAATGCTAGCGTTTCCTTAGTTAATTTGAGAAAGTCTTACGGAATTAGGTAGTGACCAGGTGACTTTTCAGTTTTAGTTTTAATATATATTAAGCTAGTGCACTAGGCGGAGTGGGATCAAACTCTAAACAGTTAATTTGGTGGTGCTGGTTGTTTCTGTTCTCTATTTCTTTGTGAAAAGGGTGATGATGCTCTATGCTAGGGTTAGGTTGAAACACTTCTTCATGGTATTTTGCAAAGATTTCACTCTTATCTTGATCACCCTTGTAATTAGTGTTACTCTTCTTAACAATTGCAATTTCTGCTGAGAATTTGTTTAGTACCCTTCCAGAGAGAGTTATCATATGCATCTAAACATGTATTTAAAGAATAATATCTTAAGAATAATTTTTCATTTCTACTTTTGTATGCTACAAGATTACGCAGCAGTTAAAAAGTGAAAAATAACACACACGTACTAAATCGAGATAAAACACGATTTGTAAAAAAAAAATCGCGGCTGACGAGGAGCCACTTAAGATAACATCAAGAAGCTTATTGAATTCAATTACGCATTATCCTATTATTCTTTTATCATAATATTTGATAGTATCTGCATAATCGTCGATGTCCTACCTATATAAACACCTAAAAGTGTTCCCAAACACAGTCAAGCCTGAAAATGAAAACGATTGCAGTACTTTTAGTTTTGGTTGTTGTTGCAACTACATCTCCATGTAAGTAGTTCATTTATTAGCAGCATTTTTAAATTTTTAATATATTGTCACGTGCCAGAAATTTTACAATTGTAAGTTGAAAGTGGCGACCGGGTGGCGCAGTGGGCGGGAGTCCGCTTCGCAACCGGTTGACCCGAGTTCGACTCCCATTGTGGCCCGAATTTTAATTAATTCGGGAGCAGCGGGAGTGACTCGGTAGCATAGTTGGGGGGGTTTTTCAAGGGTGGGGCATGTTAGACTCGTGCATAGCGCTACGCGCGCTGATCCGAGGTAAGCGGGGTGGGATGAGAATC
>JABXWE010038637.1:0-16959 GCA_014611495.1 Limonius californicus
ATACTTTTAAACCCAATTGTTGGATTGGTAATAATGGACCCATAAATTGGCCGGCCAGGTCTCCAGACATAACCCCTATGGATTTTTCCATATGGGGAATTATTAAACATAATGTTTATAAGACGACGCCCCGTGATGTAAATGATTTAATACTAAAAATTAGGGAGGCGTGTAATAAAATTACCCCTACCGTTTTAAAAAATATTCAAAAAAATTTGACCATGAGAGCACACAGATGTGTATTAAACAATGGTGGTCATTTTGAACATCTGTTGTAGTTAATTTGTTGTTTTTTAATTGTTGACGTTTTTGTTGATTTCGTTGTTTATTATTTTATTGTTTCATGTCATGGCAACTTTATAGTTAATGTGTTAATAATAAAAAGTTGATTTTATGGGTTTATTTTTGGCTAAAGTACCATGTATGATACATGGTTGAATTCGTTGATTTTTTTCCAATTCTTCCATGCAAAAATCCAATATGGCGGCCATAGGAAAAACAAAAGATAGTAGCCGTATCTCAAAATCTAGTAGGCGTAAAAATGCACAGATTGAATGAAAATCTAGGTAATTGTGTATGTTTTCATGTAAACTTTTCAGTTTTTTAAAATTCCTTTAAATAAAAAAGTTATAGCGATTTTAAATTTTGACCAATTTTCAGTTTTTTCAAATATTTTGAGAACCGCTCATTTTTTTTTAATCTTCAAATGTCATATTAAAAGCCATGTAATTCCGCAACTTTTGAACATTTGATGCCCTATTCCATTTATAACCGTTTCCGAGATAGCAATGGTATACCATCACATTTTGGACACCCTGTATATACATATATACGTTTGTGTGTGTGCTTGTGTGTGTATGTCATGCATTGGCAGTTTTAAACAAGATTAGAGAGACTTTTGACCGCGACCAGGACACACGTACAGTAGTCTGAAGGAAAAACTTAGCGTACCCCCAAGTATCGCCTAGCGTACACCTTGAGTACGCGTACCATAATTTGGGGACCAGTGGAGTAAGGTACAAAGCATATAATACAGTGCCTCTGGAAAACTTTACTCGCTCCTGCTTCAACTTAAATAACTTATGTAAAATACATATAGGTAAGAAAATCGAAACCATAGGTTCTTAAGCTGCATCCAAATTGGTTTAAATATGCTTTAAAAGTATCAAATGTAAAATTTTTTTGTAAATCAGCAATAAGCAAAGCTGGCAAACATTGTAAATTAATGTAAAAAATGAAAAACTATGTTTATTCAATTACAGTAAGTCAGTTTTATCCTCATCAGGTGAATCTTCTACAGCACTATTTGAATATACAACTAATGATTTCTTCATTTATGTAATATTTTAAATGTCATTCAAATGATTTTTTAATATCACAAGATGTAGGCGCATACAGTAAAATATTAATTATCCATGATATTTGGGGCACGCTAGAAACCGGATAATTAAAAAAAAATGCAAATATCCCTGTAGTATTTAAATACAGAATTATATATTTTAAAAGTCAACAATGTTACGTTTTGTATATTTCCAACAAATTCGTTTTTAATTAGGAGAAATTTTAATCTACTGTTTTTGAGACTTTCTAATCTCAACTGCAAATGCGATGTTATCACTTATTAAGTAGTAGCTATTTAATTTAAATCAATAAGCAATTAGCAGGAAGGTATTTATCCTACCTTTGTAAATATAAGAAACCTCCTTCTATGTATAGAAGTTCCTGCCAGACTGCACATTGTATTATTATTCACTATATTAGTTCTTCACAGTGTGTTGACATAATTACTGTATAATATAATTATTGTAACTGCATTTTGCAGCCTACCTTTGTAGAAACCCTAATTATTATCACAACAATAAATCGTTATATTATTATTTATATCTCGAATTTACTCTTTACGAAAATTATTGCTTACTGGAACTACTCGCAAGTATTTATAATCACAACCACATTTATATTCATATTAATTTATCTTCTATTCTATTATACTAGCTACAACAAATATCTTTTAATTAAAATACCATTGATCCAGAGTTTTCTAACTTCCCATGCTGTCTGAGAACCGCTGGAAAATACGTAAGAAGCAAAGCCGCGTTGAACAAGGAATTAGCAGATAAGCTGTGTGCAATACAAAGGCAAGATTTATTTTGATTGACAGCTTTAGTATCGTCCAAAACAACTTTTTGGAAGGATATGGCAATACTGTAGTGATTTTTAGTATAGATGGATGCGCAAACTGATAGATTGGAGACCGAGAGCGGACAGGCGTAGCAAAGGAAGACCGCCGACTTGCTGGAGGGATGATAAAGAGAATTACCACCAATTGGCAACAGACAGTGTAGAACAAGAAAAATTTGAAATCAATGATCGAGGCCTATGTTCAACAGTGGACGTTATAAGGGCTGATTATGATGATGATGCACGGCTTGAAAAGGCACAATATTACATGAGATAATTTTTTACGTCGTATGAACTACGCCAGCTTCTACTCAAGCGAAATATCACGAGGATTGGCACAATGAAAAACCAACAAGGCTTGTATTCCACGAGAACTATTGCAAACGAAATATGTACCAAAAATTCAAAGTTTGAATTTGCTACCGATATTTGCTTGGTGTCATACCTTCCAGAAAAATCTAGCAAGTGTTTTATATTGCAAAGCACATTACATTCGGCAAAAGCAGTATCAAACCAAATAAATAAAAAGCCTGTAATTACACTAGATTACAGTAAAACAAAAAGGACAGTCGACGCCATGGATAAAGCGATTATACAACAAAAAGGGTAACAAATCATTGGCCATTTATCGTCTTCTATAATATACCTAATTGATATTAGTTCTTACAATTCTTACGTTTTATTCATGAAAGTAACTGATAGTTGGAATACATAAGATTTTCGAAAACGACGATGTTTCTTTAGAAAATTTAAGCATGTCACTGGTAAAGTCACAGATTGAAAAACGAAGGTACCTTCTTAAAACGAAAGCCGCAAGGGACGTTGTTGAAAAAGTAGAATCTGCTACAAATGTTGTTCAAGATGTAGAACCTTCAACATCAATTCAGTCTAAAAAGAGGGGCTTTAGGTAAGAAAACATACAATAAATGTTTTAGCTTGTGCTGCAAATGTGGAAACTATTGTTGTGAGAAACACTTAGAGCAAATATGCAAACATTGTTACAAATAAATAAAATGCCTTTTTTGTTTTTATAAACTTATTTTTAATTTTTGTCATTTATAAATTTAATTTTCAAGTGTTGTTTTCTTTACTAAATGTTCATTTTTACATTCCGCAATGTTTATTTTCAGTAAATGTTTATTCTTAGCTCTTGCTCTTTATTACGCAATTTCCTTTTATTAAATAAATGTTTGCTTTTACGCTATAGAATGTTTACTTTAATATAAAAAAGAAGCTAGGCGATATTAACCAATCATTTTCACATAATGGGTCGTTTTTAACCCGAACACCTTGTGTGTGTAGATAAATGAACAACCTAGCAGGGTTAATAAGTTTCGGTCATCTTTTGATCACTAGTAATGGAGACCCAGAGAATACAGGCCTCTGCCCGTCGGATTAATGATTGCTGCACTTTTTCAAATACTTAAATATGTGTAAATGCATCTTGAATAAGCAGCCACAGCTTCAACCACTTCTTCATAAACAAGAATTTTCACGTGGTTCCATAAATAAAGTTTGAATGGGTTTAAACAGTTCCACCTTGAAGGCCGTGCCATAGGCTTTCATGTCCAATTGCTGTTTCAAACCTTAAACAAAAACTCCTAAATAACGCACTCATGTAATTTTTTAAGTATTTTCGGGCGTATTTTTATAGAATTTTTTGACATAGTGTATCCCCCCAACACATTATAGAAATTTGGTCGTATTGTTTAAAATGTACATGTCTAGGTTACGGTTCCGTTTGTCTTATTCTTCCACCGACTTGTTTAACATGTACGTATTTTGTTCATCCTCCTTAAAAATCATCTGGTCATATGAAAATATTAATGTAAACAGGAATACAATAGCATTATTGTGGTATAAGAAGAGGCTGCTCCCATTCCTTACTCTAATTTTTGAACAGAATGTATCCTTGCAGACGGATCGATCGGCGTGAATTGGTAGCAAAGCCACTAGATTTGACTGCCCTGGACTTCTGTGTCTGAAGTTACCTACATCGCGTAAATTACCCATGCGGAAACACTGTAACCGTAACTGTCTGGTGTCAGTTAGTACAAACCAGAGACAGTTAGAGGAGTTTAACTTGAGCTTTAAAACAGACCAATTTCCAACTAAGAAGTGGAAGGCGTAATTGGAAAAAATGTAAATAGTGTTAGGTTGAGTTTATACATATAAGTAAATATGATTATTATTTTAAAAAATTAAATATTTTGTCGTTGATATTTCAATCAATGAAACATAAAAACTAAAACGAGACCTTCTATTGGGGAGTTGCTTGACCTCTAGTGCTATATAATATGCTTGCATTCAAGGCGCCAGTGTTATTACAAAGACTTTTTTTGGATCTAATCCAACTGTAGCCTTTCAAATGCCCGTAGTGTCTTTAATGAATTTTTGCTAAAATATAAATAAACTGTTATCGGTTAGATTGGAGAAAGAAATAGAAATTTAATCAATTTATTGAGAAAAATAATGAAGAAAACGAACATACTAAGTGATTGTCAATATTACAATTTACTTTCGGCTTAGACCGCGTCGTCATTTGGGAGCTACACCCAGCATTATCAGGTAAGGACGACCTGTAGCTTGTCTGCCTTTACAAGCAATTGCTCTAGAAGTTTGAGCCACTGAAGACTTAGTGTTCTATTCACTCTGAAGATGCAAGCTGCAATGTCTTGCGAAACGTTAGTTTGTATGGGTTCACAAACAGCTAACAGGCATAAGCCGATTAAGTATTATTGTCCTGGCAAACAAAATACATCAAGATCAAATGTCCGCCCCAAGGTTTGATTAATGTAAACACACGGGCCTGTTTAGGCAGGCAGGGCATACGAACAAATATGACTTCTAGAGCAAATGCTTGTAAAGGCAGACAAGCTACAGGTCGGACCTTACCTTACCTGATAATGCTGGGTGTAGTTCCCAAATGACGACGCGGTCTAAGCCGAAAGTAAATTGTAATATTGACAGTTCGAGAAACCGCGGAAGCCTCAAAGAATATATACTAGGTGATTTGCAGTATTATCTAAAGGTGAATAAATAATTGTTATAATACGTGTTATGTACATGTACAATGTACAGTGTATTAAAAATATTTAAATATTTAGGGACACGCAGCATGATCAAAAACAAATCTAAAAGTCGTAATTAATATGGATCCCCAAACTAACAGTTTGCGAGGTAGGAGCGTTATAATATTAATATTTTATAGACAGGTCCCCCAACCATTGAGTCAGAGCCCCAACTTAATTTCTAGGGACTTTCGTGTCTGAGGTTGCCAAAAAAAAAAAATACTGTACGTAGTGCCTGTAAGTAACTCGAGTTGTAGCAGGGCATTGAGTAAAGTTGGCTAGAAATTCGAGCAACGCCTGTCATTTATTAAAAAGTATTGAGTTTTTCCTGAGAAGATGTGGAAGCTGTGTCGCCATCCAGGAAGGACGTTTCGGTAATCTAAAATTTAACACAGTTTTTGGTCATAGGTGTCTTATGTATTTTTCAGTTTTTTCAACACTGAGTAATTCTAAAAAATTGGAAAGTAAGAGAATTTTTTTAAAGCAAAAGGCTTGTTTTCTTCTTACACAAAAGTTTAAGCATTCTCTTAAATATTTAATCCCGAAGATCGAACATCTTACTAACAGCTACTTCTCGAGAAGTAGGGCCAACTTTTAATTTTGACCTAAGAGTTACATAAACAAGTACATACAGGGTGTTTCCAAATAAGTGCGAAAGTTTTTAGGAGGTGATCCTTGTCGAAAACTAAAGGGGGTCTTTCATGTAAACAAAAGCTCTTAGGCCTGACCTTGAAAAGTTACACGCTTCCAAAAATGAGGAAAAAAATTAGTTTTTCTTGCTTTTGTGAAATTGTTGAAGAGTTAAAGAAATGGCATTTTGTGGGCGTGTTCTACTAATAAAAACGCTACTTACGAATTTTTTTTTAAATTTTGTTGTGATCTTTTAAAGGGGTGAAACAAGCAACCCATATTCCATTTTTTACCAAAACTGTTTAACAAAATGAAATTTCTTGATTTAAAAATATCTGTTGAAAAGAATGCTTTAGTGCTAAACTTTTTTAACTCTTGTGTTGTTTCCGTAAAAGCAATAGTTTCTTAATAAAAACATAAAATACAACATCGTGCATGAATAGATCTTCTGCAAATGGAATCGAAAAAATCTAGTAGGTGGCTGTCACGTTTTGTTTGCACAAATTATGACCACAAAATGCCATTTCTTTAACTCTTCAACAATTTCACAAAAGCAAAAAAAACTAATTTTTTTCTCATTTTTTTGAAGCGTGCAACTTTTCAACGACAGGCCTAAGAGCTTTTGTTTACATGAAAGACCCCCTTTAATTTTCGACAAGGAATCACCCCCTAAAAGCTTTCGCACTTATTTGGAAACACCCTGTATATTGTGTTATGGGCCAATCGAGCTTTATCGACGACCCGTAACCAGATAGATGGAAAACGGCCTACAGCTTAGCTCAGAGCAGTAGGGGGAGTTCGTGAAAATCGCTTACGGGAGAAAATCTTTAGTTGTGTACAGGGCGAGTCAAAATTTGTGGGCGCCATCTTCCAAATCCAGCTGATTGTAGGTCCTCGTGGAAGGCCGAGAAGCGAACAGCTTACGGGAATGGAACTCAACTTTATTGTGCCTCCTCCTATATATACGAAGCTTGCAAAATTTATGCACACAAATACAAAATGCAATAATAAAAGATATAATATTTCAAAACGCATATAATCAAATTAGTGGAAACGACAGTACATGGAAAATGACAGGCATAAGTGATTTTATAATTCTAGATGACAACTGATTACTTTGAACGTTCGGGAAAGGGGGAACTCGTCGCCCATGGCCAACGGTATTTAACATCTTTCAATAGCTCTGCGTGGCCAGTGATGTCGAGTTTACAGGAATCACACAATATTTATAGTTACTAATTTTACAGCAGCACAAAAAAAGAAAATGACGATCGGCGGCTGGAGGCCGCTTCTTATTTATCACAAAAAGAGGTTCAAATACTTAAATTTTGCAAGCTGGCGCGAAAAGAACGGTTCTTAATTTCAACACAGAAAACTAGCTTCTTTACCTTGAATTCCGGCGGAGGCAGGCACAATTCCGGGGGGTTGATTTCCAGATGCAGGTCCAGTCGAGAATGGGGGTATTTTTTTCCGGTCCGGAACGCTTTTATCCGAGTGAATCGAAGAAAAAAACAATCACACTTGATTGTTCTGTAACCAGGCTACACTGTTAAAACTGATATAGATCCGACTTGACTTTGTCGAAATGATACTAATTGCCTAAAGCAATATCCGGTACGATACTTAATTTAACAGGCGCCGCGAAACAAAACCCCTCAACATGAACGTTCATCTCGGACCCAAGCTTGTTGCCCACTTTATTTTTGTGACGGCCCTTTCCCGAAGATGGAATTTGGGAAGGTCCGGAGCCATTAAAGGTGGAAGGCTGGCTGCTGTAAAAACGCAACAGGAATCTGCACTTCTACCAAAAGAAATTGCACCATATTTCGAAACGTTATGAAAAGTTCTAGAATAAGGGACACGTGAGTTCTTGGAAGTGTGCAAGGTCAAGCGAGAGAAAAACAACAGTCGACAATTTCGATACAAAAGGAACTGTCAACATAACTCAAACTTAGAAAAACGCAAAGTAACCAAAACTGTTGACATACAAACGGCAATCCAAATAACGTTATAAATTCCTATGGAGTGGCAATTAAATTAAGAAACCAATTCCTACAGATCGGCAAATTTTAACAGAACATACCAATTGATACTCAAAATTGTAGAACAGGAGAAATTCTCTTAGTATGGAAGAGCAGCACGACGGATCCCGCTTTTCAAAAAGGGGAACAAGAAAGTCGCAGGCAACTATAGAGGAATTGCAGTATTCCCAACCATGCTCAAACTCCAAAATTTGAATTAGAACATTCCAATGAGCGGTAGACAGCAAGGACATAATAGGTCCACGCCGGATGCAGCAAAAATAAATGGAAAATAACACCCCACCGTATATTTGCTTCATAGATATGAAAAAAGCTTCTGATAGAATTAACGGATGTAATAGGCATATTAAACGAAACCATGATTTTCAGTTGCACAATGGAGCTAAAGCAGAAATTAACACAAACACGATCACACAAAAATGGAAGTCCAAAGAGATTGGGCGCATAAAATCATGATATTTAAGGGGATAAGACAAGGTGAAAGCCTTGGTACTTACTCACATAACCAACGTTAACCTTGACTGTCCAAAACGTGATCATTTCTTAACCAGGCCGGAGTAACTTAAAGGTGTCCTGTGTACGTCCTAGTGGTTACCAAAGCTATAGTATCTGTTATGTTCAACTTAAAGTCGAGAAATAGCTATGTATAATACAATAAATAATATTAGGTATTTATGTTTATTTAAGTTATCGTTGAAAATACTTTTTGATATTCTTTCGTCATCTTTCTTTATCAACTTTTAGACACAATAAAGTACTAGTAAAAATCCAACCTTCTTAGCCACCATAATGCTAACTATGGAGATAATCTTTTCTTAATTAAAAAGTCACCGTTAAATTCTTGTGACAAGAGTCTTCTAAAATCTTTATAAATTAGTCATAGGTACTTACGTTGTCTGCTTTGCGAGTAGAGCCAAATTTACTTTAAGCTTTATGAAGAGGATAAGTACAATAACAGATTGGCAATTCAATTACGGTTATCTAGTATTATGGAGAAGAATAGAGATTGCAAGGTTAGCCTTTATTAAATTTAAAACGATCATGTGCAACCAACACCTTAATTTAGAACTAAGACTGCGTCTTTTAAAATGTAACGTATGGTCTATTCTTTATATGGCTGTGAAGCATGGAGACTCACAAAAGCCACTACAAATAAATTAGCAGCCTTCGAAATGCGGACCTACAGAAGGATTCGGAAAATTTCATGGACACACAGAGTACGTAATGAAGAAGTATTAAGACAAATCGGAAAAAACAGGGAATTGGTAGACAATATTAAAAAAAGGAAACTGTTCTACTTTGGCCACATACTTCGACACGAAAAATGTATAACATTACAATACATATTGGAAGGAAAGATTGAAGAGAAAAGGGCTCGAGGAAGAAGGAGAACATCGTGGAGAGCAACATACGAAATTGGTTGGGGATGAACAGAGAAACGCTGATACATACAGCACGTGACAGATGGAGATATGCCATGGTGATCGCTAACCTCAGAATCTGAGACGGCACCCGGAGAGAGAGAGAGAGAGTATTATGGGTTTTACAATAAAATTTAACATACGGATAAGTGTTAATTTTGGTAATTTATAAATGAAATTACAATAAATATTCCGAAACTGGCTAGTAATTTGGAACGGTCTACAACGTAAATTATTAAGGGGTGGACGGTTGCGTAGCATCAGACGTGCGCTGTATCTGTCGGGGTTTCTTTCTTAAGCCATCAGCATTAGCAAAGCGTGGTGAATGGTCATCGTCTTAAAAGGCGTCGCAGCCATTTTCAGTTGCAGTCCCAAGCTTAGCGTGTGTTTCCTTTCGAATAATCATTAAGGTCTGTTATTTTATACCATTAATTTTAAATGAGTATTCGAACGTGGTAAGAACGGCCAATTCATTTTTTTTGTGCTTTTTTCAGGTTAAGCTGTTATCAGCTGTTAGTGGCACCAACGTTGGAAATACAACTAGAAGGATCTTATCTATGCTGGAGACACATATCGTCATTATTGGTGTCCATCGAAAGTTCAATCTACAGAGCTTTAATATAAACCGAATATGTATGTTATACTTTTGTTAATATGACTTCTTTTATAATTTCAATTATATTTAGTTGCCACAAATGTAAATGAAAAGCAGTTTAACAGTAGTAGATGTAAGAATGAACTAGATATATGCCCCACAGATAATTTGGGTTATCAAAATATTATGTACTTTCAGTTGCAGTGCGAAGGATCATACCTGCTGCCACAGAACTGGACATTTTATCCCCTACGAAAGTGTGGGTGAAGAACGTTGTCTTGAAGATTAAGGCTATAATTGAAACTTTCGATCGGTACATAATTAGCTGTATTTAAAATATTTGTCTAATAATAAATAGCAATTGTTTAAAATGCATTTCTTGTATACTCATTTTGTAAGAAATAAAATGATCATCTTAATTCCAACCGTATTAGCATTCTTAGGATAGAAGCTAGGTTTATCTTACAGATACACTTAAACGGTGTTTTTTGGCAGGAAGAGCAGTTAACTTTTAATTATGTTTCTCAGTTCACTCTTTACCGTCATTATGGCTATCTTTAAAGATAACCTAAGGATACCTTCTTGGGATAGTATAGAGGTAAACTACAGAGCATGGTTAACTAATTTGTGACATAGTTAACCAACAGGTTAGTTTTTGGTTGATTAATGGCGACTTTGTATTTTTGAGAGGTTAACTTTTACTTATCTTTCGGATAAGTTTGGTTATGTTGGTAGGTACCAGTTTAGATAAAAACGTGACCAGATGCAATAAATAAAAATCCGTTTAGAATACGCGAGAACTGCCTTCAATCGTATAAGGAATGTGTTATGCAATATGAATATAATTCTTCATCTTCGAACGCGCTTTCTGAAGTGCTATGTATTCTCGGTGCTGCTGAACGGTGTAGAGGCCTGCACTCTTACTGACGCTATATGTAAACGACTAAAAGCTTTTGAAATGTAGTGCCATCGACGCAAGTTGAGAATCTAATGATCGCCAACGTCCAATGCAGATATGACACCTATAGAAAAAGAAGTCCTTCTTATTCAATCCGGTGGTTGAAGGAGGTAAACAATTCACGGAATTCAGTTACTTAGGGATAATTCTATTAAGCGGAAAAAATATAAGGAAAGAGTTAGTACATCAATTAACAAAGGTCGCCCGCATATCTGGAGCAATGAAGGATCTCAGTTAGAAAACATGGACATCACAAAACAACTACTGCGAGTCAACGAAAGGAAATCCCTAGGAATTACCTCTGGATAAACATGACGGGGCAGAGTGAGGAATGAGACCATTAGAGAAATATATCATGTAAAATGGGGCCGCGAAAGAAGATGTTGGAGCGTATGGAAACAAGAATTGCACGGGCAGTAATGACACAGGTTCTAACTGGAGAAAGAGACAGTGGAAGGCCTAACAAACGTTGGAGGGATAGCTGTATATTCATATGCAAAAACAATATGCTTCTTAAAATACAAGTCAAAGGCTTCAAATATGTAGAAGAAGAAGAATTTAAGATATACTTATTACTGCTAATTAATGTAGAATAGCTTAATATCACCCCGCTGAAGGTTTTGCTTACTATAGTATTTAATGAAAGTAGTTTTCCTTATTCTCTTCGATTATATCATGTATTATCTCAGTAAATTATTCATCATTGTAGTACCCAGAAGGTTAACGAAAAAGGTTGGTTCAATTCCAGCCCTAATAGTTAGCTTTCAACATAATTGCCAATAGTACGCGTTTGGCGGTAATTGTAGATACAATTTTTATATAATTAGTATTTGATTGGTTTATAGACAATCCAATAATATTTCATATTAGCTAATACATTTTTGTAATTACACACACATGCAGCATATTTATATTCGATAGACAGCCATTAGGATTCAGTGTTTACAGCGTAAACATGTTATTAAAATAAACTAAACTAATATTTACAATTAGCTCTCACCGTGACAACGATTCGATAGAATATCAACGGTTGCGTTGAAGGCTAGTGTACGCTAACTAATTTGTTTTCATACTCCTGGTATGAGAATCTATTGTGATCGCGGTTTTGGGCTTAAAATGAAAACTATGAAATAATATATTTTATGAATTATAATTGACTAATACTATGTTCTAATTGGAATATCATATGCTGATATAACTTTAGCAAGGTTACTTTTCAATAAAATTGTGACTTATCACGCCAATGTGCAATAATAAATTAATAAATCAGCCAGACTATACAATACTTTTTAACAGATTGTTATACCAAGAGAGAGTTTATTTATTTAATTTACAGATTTGACATTCGTAGAGATTGTGTTTAAATTGCGCCATTTATAAACAGAATGAAAATGCTGTCCATTGTTAGCTAAGCAACAATATAACTGTTGTTCAACGTGTTCCCTGACGTTTTGGAAAACATGTCTTGGAATTGATCGACATTCTTCAATTATTCGTTGACGGAGCTCGGCTATACTTTGCGGTTGAGGCGTATAAACAACCGATTTTAAATGGCCCCACAAAAAAAAAATCTAAGGGAGTTAAGTCGAGGGACCTAGCTGGCCACTCTATAACTCCTCTTCGACCTATCCCTTTACCGGGAAATGTATTCTGCAACCACTGCCGAACCGGTAAAACATAATGAGGAGGGGCACCGTCCTGCTGAAAGTATAGGTGTTCCTCATCAAGTAGTAAATTACCATCTGCATCACGTTGATTTTTAACTGCTTCAGTTATTAGTGGATTAATAGCATTTTCCAACATGTCCAAATACACTGCACCACTCAAATTTCCTTCGATGAACAAAGGTCCAATCACTTGATCTCCTAAAATACCTGTTCGCACATTAAGTTTTTCGGTAAAAATGTGTGGATTTTCGATACTCCAATATCTGTTGCGTCTATTTACAAATCCGTTTTAATAAAATCTGATTCATTACTGAAGGAAGTGTTCTTCAATATTTCATTATTATTTAATAATAATAATGAAATATTGAAGAATGACTGGCATGATTAATAATCATGCCAGTCATTTGTTCACAAAATTCAATTCTCCTGTCAAAATCGTCTTCATTTAGCTCATGGCAGATTTGCATTTTGTAGGGATGTAGTTTTGCTACTTTATTAACTGAACCTAATGAAATGTCAGTTGCGGCGGCAATTTGGCGGAGCGAACTTCTGGGGTTTATACCAAAATGTCCTAATATCTCAATTTCAGTGGCCTGATTTGAAACTCTGGGTTCAGTACGTTTTCTATTCGAAACAAATCCAGTCTCAGTAAATTTTGCTATAAGGTCCAGGACATACCTATGGGACGTGGACTTATCTGGATGCCCTTCATTAAACGTAGGTGCGGTTTGTCAAGCACATTGATTTTCAGCTCCATATATTAACACAATTTCAACTTTTTCACCCAAAGTGTATCCCATTTTTAATAATTATCAAGAGAACTTTACAAATTTACTAAATATCAATACGCACCGCACTAATGAAGCAGTTTAAACAAACATCAACAATTAATGCCAAATACTTTGACAAGCACTGACAAGAAAAACATCCAATAATGCATTATGGCAACAGTCTACTATGCGTTTTACAAGCTCCTTTTTGTTTTAATAAACTCAAACACTTTTCCCTTAATATCTCAAAAACGAATGGACCGATTTTAGAAAAAAAAAACGCCAAAATGTAGGCAATATGAAAACCTTTCAAATGACACACAACACCACTAACATTTAAAATTTTTAAGGGGGCAGTTCTGGGGTGTATATGGATGAAACGTGTTACGTCACTATTATGTAAAAATATGTACCCCTCGCTAATACTGTTGACGTGTCTCGGCGATTTTTTCAGAAAGCCTTGGGCACCGAGATATTGGGGGTGGGAAGTTTTCAAATGAACACCCTGTATATTCCGCCATATTACGTCTCGCAGTTGTCCTGATATCTACGCCACCTTCGTTGCTCGTGATCTAATTTCTTCCACAGTATTCCTGTTACTTGTTATATCCAATCCCAGCTTTTTAAATTTTCTCACTTGTTCAATAATTTTATCTTCTGCCATTAACTAGCAGCGTACTGGTTCTTTTGCTACTACCATCGTTTTATTTTCTCTGTTGCTATCTTCATATTATAATGTTTAGCTGTTTTGTTTAGTTGAAAAATCATTCGCTGAAGATTATCTACACTGTCTGCCATCAACGCTACGGCGTCTGCAAAGCATACTATTTGACTAGTACTACGTCCTATTCTATATCCCAAGGTTGTTTTCCTTACACTATTTTATTTATAATTTCGTCCATTACAGTGTTGAACAATATCAGGCTCACACGATCCCCTTGTCTTATGCCTACTGCTACGGGATTCTTTCCTGTTAATTTAATGTGCGATTCTACCATCGTTGTATTGTTGGAATTTAGTTCTTCTACTGTATGAATTATTGATTCTTCCACTTTTTGTTTTTTTCAGAATTTAAACTATATCGCTCAATTTTATGCGGTCGAATGCTTGGACAAAGTATAAGAAATATATAAACAAAGGTTTATCAAATTCAATTTATTTTTCCATCAGTTGCCTGATTATAAATATTCTATCTATAGTGGATCGATTGTTCCGGAAATCTTACTCTTAAATATATGCGAAATAATTTGAAATTCTAATCTTGCAATTTTCAAATCTATATTTAAAACCATTTTAAAAAGAGAGCTTTGGTTCCATCTTTAACAGCGACTCTGTATATTTTCTGAGTCACTTAGAAAGGTAAAAATATATAAATTTTTGCTCGATAACCACACGAGCGATCGCTATAAGCGGCAAACGCAATACAGTATAGTATGAAAATTCAAACATTTGCTTGACAAACGTTCGTTATATCCTGGTTCTCGCTGTATCCGACCTTGTCTTAAATGAGTTAGACAGAAGTTATTTTTCTATAAAACATAGGCTTTCAACTATTTATACAGGGTGATCCAGATATATGCGAAAAACTAACCAGATATAGCTGAGGTTATCAAACACCTTTATCATCCAGTTATGGCGCTTTAAAGTATTTTTACATCAGTTTATGAAAAAGGTAAATAGCTTTTATGTTTCTTGTCCAATTTTGATAAACTTTGTTGGTTTGAGAAGCTAAGAGTCCATCCCTATTTCATTTTCTGTTCAGAAAATGTACAATTGACTCTGAAAGTTGGATGAAATCTAAGCCAGAAGTGAATAATTTGATTTGTAAATTTATAAATTAGTGTTTATCTTGAAAAAGAGATCGTTAGCCTGAGTTTTCTTGTTACACTTTCTGTTTCACAAAAAAGGTATCTATAAATTGTTTCGAAATTTTAATATTTAAAGGGTTAATTAACAATTTCGGAAAAAAATGACAAATTAAATTTATACCTAATTTAGGTACAAATTTTTACCACAATTTTTTACTTATGCGTCAGACGTCATTCACTTTTCACACAACTGCCCATTTCTCTTGACTGGAAATTTAGTTTCGACTGTCTAATGAAGTTATCTCTTCGGGCTTAGATCACGTCGTCGTGGAATTGAATGTTGCTGACGGTTCGCTAACCGTTGCTGATAGCATTATTACAGCGTTTGAAATGCTACGTGCAACGCTTAGTGACAAGTCAGCATCAATCAATTCTACAACGACGCAATAGCAATAGGTTTATAATTACTAAGTATTTCTCTGGAAGGTAGCTCATGTACAGATACAATCAATGATGTTTTTAGGTTATCTGGGAAGATGCCAGTTTCAAAAACTAGGTTTCCTTCAAAGATGCTGAGATAACTTCCCGGATCAGTCTAAAGCCCTCGATTGATAACATTGTCGATACCAATAGATTAGAATTTTTAAATGAAAGGACGTCATGCTTAATTTTATCCTCCGAAACATAACAACTTATACAGCAGTTACAGAATAGTACACTTAACATTTTCAGCCAACGTGGATAAGTATATAAAATTTGCAAAAACAACTTCCCGTTCTTCCAATTTGTGTACAGTTCAATTCCCTAGGAAACCCTGTACACACAAAGAAGCCAGGCTTTTACTTTCATAATTAACTCGTCAGCATAAGCGCACAAGATAATCTAATTATTTTGTTAACATAAAATCTTTAATTTCAAAGAAAAATATATTCTTGGTTTCACAGATAATTTTAATAAACATTTATGTGCCTCAATTATGCACGAACTTTTACATTTTACACCTAATTTTAAGATTTAAATGAAATTAGTTCATAAAATTACATTTTTAAGACGATCCTGCTCATCTTGAAAAGATTTAAGTTTTGACCAACATAGCTAAATATTTACATCAATATTATTTTAAATAAATGCCTACTTTTGAATTAAGCACCAGTTACTTTGCAAATTGTATACCATATTGGTTGCGTGCCTGCTGTTAACTCAAAAATAAATTTATTTGCAGTTGAACTGCATATAATGTACAATTTAGAACCAAGAATACTTACCGTCTATCGATTTCGAGTTATGAAGATTGTCCAAAGCGAAACGTTAATTCTTTAGAGTTTCAGACCTTATGAAACCAACATTCAATAAACACAGGTTCGACATTTGAGGAAACTGTAAGGTTTGAAAGATTGTTAACACTAGGGGTGTTCAAAGTTATCGATATATCGATAACCATTGATAAGATAACGATATCAAAATTTTTAGTTATCGATATATCGATAACGTAACCGTAACTTATCGGTAATTTATCGACAAATTATCGACAATTTATCGATAACTTATCGATAATTTATCGATAACTTATCGATAACTTATCGATAGCTTATCGGTAACTTATCGATAACTTACCAGTATATTGTCGATAAGTAACAGTAAACAGAACAAAAAGTTAAAAAAAGCTATAATCAAAAAGTATATGTTTTTAATAATAAATTTTCGTTGTTTTCAAATATCAAAATGTATCAAACTTACAAACTATGTAATGCTTGAAAAATAGTAATGTACTTTTGTTTCTGATAATTTTTTTGTAAATTCAAACATTCAAAAACGG
>JABXWE010038638.1:0-15519 GCA_014611495.1 Limonius californicus
TCATAAAGGAAAAATTCTACCTGAAGCTTTTAAGGCATTTAAAGGACACCCTGTATAAATTACTTCAAATAACCAATGAATAGAATCCACACCTATCGATAGAAAAAACCACGATACTAGCATTCAGGGATCCAAAACACAAGAACAAAAATAGTTCTTAACGAAAAAGCTCTAGAACAGAAAAATAATTAGAATACCTGGTATGTAATGTATTATACAGCAAAAATACAGACTTAGAGATGAAGCTCGACAGATTCCACTACACATGCGGAACCCTACGATTTAAAAAAAAACTCTACAAAGTAATGGCGAAACAAATTCTACTTTATGGAAGTGAATGTTGGACGCTGACCTTAAGTCAAAAAGGAGGACCTAAGCATCGAAAATGAAACGTTTAAGACTAAGCGCAAGATACACCTGGAATACAAGCAGAATTGCTCCTTAGAATGGAAGTCCACGGAATTTCCAAATCACTATTGAATTTCCGTCCCGTCGTAAGAAGAAACATTCGTAGACCAACAAGAAAATGGGCAGACCAGAAGACGGAACAGGGGTGGAAGGCCTAAACCCCGAAGAAGATGATGACGATAACTGTTTAAAACATGTCTAGCTTTATTAGCAAGATGGCCTTATTGAGCGTTAAGTGATCCACCTATGATACAATGACAGGGGTATTTGGAAAACGTGACAAGGCATTTCCTCCTTAAATTTTGACAATTTAATATCACTTCATAATATTTGCTTTAGAATTTATTTAATTCATTCAATTATATGGTGTAATTTTTGTAATATTTATTTCTTAGGAATCTTTGTTCGTCAAACTTCTCATGGTTGATTGTATTTAAGCTTGGAAACTTCTTTAATTATTTTGGATATATCTGTGTTTTTAGTAAAGAAGTACTTCAGTAGTAAATTATTTCTTAACTATGTGTATCTTCGCATTTATGTTACATAAATGCCGTACTTATAGTAGATATTGCATCCTGTCCGAGTACGAACGCTTCAAGCAGAATCCTAGAACTTCTATCTAGTAGTCAAGTTTCGCAGGAATGCAGTGTGAAAAATCATGTTGGTAGCGTGGTGCAATACAATGAAATAAAATATAGACTTAATGTGGAATTTTATGAAAATGTTCCGGTCGGATAAGACGACTCCGGCAGGTTGTGAGTTAAAGTATAAGAAAGTCTAAGAGCGTCACTTATAAATCATATTATATACACTTGCAAGAGCATATTAGTGCGATTCAGAGCTACATTATCAAAATGACAAATTGTAAATAATAATTAATTAATAAATTCCCAAGATGGAATTTATATCAAATTCCTTACAATAAGGGCGCAATATTTAATTTCCGTATTGTGGCATGTAATGCTTTTTACCGCTTTTTACTTAATGAAACATTTTTTAATCTTTTTAGGAATTTTAACTGTAATTCAAATTTGTGCCACATAAACACAGAAGAACAAAACAATAAGAACTCCATGATACAAAGGTATTTCAAATGAATATTTTGTTCGAATCTATAATATTTTACCGCCAAGAATCATTCCAGAACCCATTTTTTGATTCAGAAAACGTTTGATTAGCTTCCATAAGAATCCGATTTCCATGTTTAGAATCGATAATTATGGTTCGAAAACAGATTTTTGTAATTCAGAATTGTGTTTCAGTTCTAGGGGGTGGTAAGAAAATGGCGCATACGTTCGTTTTTACATTGTTGGGTCTCACAACATTGTTATTCATAACTGAGTTAAAAATCCAGTACAGGTACTCTTCAAATGAAAACACACAAAAAAAATATATTGTAGAGCACATTGTATTGTAGCTAATTGAGCGAATAACTAAAACTTCCAACCGAATTATTTTATATTTGGTTAACGAATTATTACAATGAACCAGTTTAATTGATTAAGTCCTGAATAGTTCGGTATTCGTTAAGCTTTAGAAAAAAAGCGGTACTATGTTTAACAAAGAATGCTAGCGCATCAATTACAATAGAAGTATTTAATATTTTAAGAAAATTAAAAATATGGCAGGATCTACACTTCCATACTACCAAGGTATATAAAATATCTCTGCAAAATTGCTACCAAAATAATTTAAAAACTTAATTAAATCGAGAAATTGCTTACGTACATCGAAATTGTAAACGGTATTTACATTGTACTAATAAATTGTTTGTTAACAACCACAAGGAGTTATCAAAACTGACAAATAAACAAACCATAAAATTAATACTATTTCAGTTTGCCATGAAACAGGATTTTGGGTGTATTCGTATGTCTTATAACTGATTTCATGATTTATTGATTGATTTGAAAGAGCGAGATCGAGGACGCGGTTTTCCAAGCATCTCTATGCTCTTAGGCCACGTTTGGTCTATTGTATACCCTAACTAAGAATGTTGCCTATCTGGAGTAATTCCAACTCCAATAGTGATTTTTAACGTGACACACATCGCAGTGGAACGGGACCTACGGCTTCACTTCTTATCCGACAGAAGGCGCATTTTCAGATTTTTCCCCGCTAGAAAAATCTCGCCGCCCTCAGCCAGGTTCGATCCCGCGTCCCTCGGATCTAAAGACAAATGCCCTAACCACTACACCACCGAGGCCGTCTAGCTGGTTTCACACTTGCCATGCAGTATTGAGAATATAGGACTATGTTTTTCTAATGGGAGAGCCCATGGCGGTGTTGCCACTATTTATAATCTTTTAACAATAGTAAGGTAGATTGAATTTATTGATATGCAGTAAGTGTTCAAGAGTTGTCAAAATGCGACTGTCATGTATCAAATTCTGCTGGCCTGCCCTTGGCAAATTTAGAAGGTTTTTAATATTTTTACATTTTAAACCTTTGTGTGAAAAGGATTACATTTTACCTAAAACAAAGTTTACAACTAAGTTTGTCAACATTGTATTTGTATTTCCATCGTACTGCATGGCAAATGTGAAAACAGCTATAGAATAAATGACACTAATAATTCATGAACATTTTAGCAGCTAAATTTATTTTTTTATACAGGTTTTATAGGAAATGGCAATGTGTGCAAAATATAATATATAAAAAATTCAAATTGTTAAAACTAACACCCTCTTAAGGATTTATATGCGAAAAAAAGTCAATAATTTATTATTTTCATAAGTATTTCTATGATTGTAACTGTAAAAATGACGAGTTTACATAATCAATAAATTATTAGAAGACAATTTCCCAAAAAGGATTCCGTTAGTCTACAATAACGTTTTATATCTTCTTAAGTCTTCTGGAAGATATACCGGTTATACAGAAAGTACTACAAAATTTTAGCGAGATGATTATTAGAAGTATGCAAAAGTCCAGGTCGATTCCATCGATATCGGATGTTCGGTTTTACAATCGGGTTCCAATCCAAGAATCGAAAAACGATGTTAATGTCGATATCGGACTGATCCATAAGGCTAAGAACCGGTCCCAATTCTGTGGAAACGTTTGACAATTGTAAATCACTCAAGCTTACTTTAATTATTTATCAATATAACTCATCTTCTCTACATGTGGTCCTGTACTCATGCTACCTGCAACTTAAAAAAAGATTTTGAGATTTTTGTATTTGCGACCCAATTTTCAATCACAATTGTCATCGCCCCACCCCCTATCGTACAAAAATTTTTACTGAAATCGTGCATGTAATGGGTGAAATCGTAATTGTAATATTCGTGTCTATTTAAAGGTATCTTGACGGTAAAGCTACACTACGACTTTAATTCTTAGTTACAAACCTCACAAATTACCACAAATAGGTAAATTTATTGATATTTCCGATCCGCTGCATTGATAAAACCAGAATCGATGCCTCTCTATTGCTCTGTCTTACGTCCATCATATCGGACATTTTTGCGGCTTCGCGAGAAGTTCCGATTTGCCTGGAAGATTCTAGAACGTCTGAGCGACCGCGACGCAAGCGTGTATAAATGCTGCACCTCGTTCAATTCCAGCCAATCTCAGTCGAATCGATCCTTCTGTCGTGAATGTGTATGTTGTAATTTGCGTGTTAACTGAAATTCGTGGTACTCGAGTAGCAGTAGATTTATACAGAATCATGGATAAATATTTAAGTGGGCTTAAGCGAGCATTAGATGATAGTGAACTATCAACAAGTGCACAGGGGAGCGTGGTTCCGGAGATAGAACCAAGAAAATATTCTCAAGATTACTTAAATTTTGGGTTTACCAGCACTGAAGTAAATGAAGAAGAAAGGCCCCTGTGTGTTTTTGCTCAAAAATTTTGGCAGCAGACAACATGAAACCCAATAAACTTAAACAACATTTGGAAACGCTTCATAGTGAGTACGTTAACAAACCCCGACAATTCTTCGAATTAAAATTAAGATAATATGAAAAGCAAAAATCATTTTTTAAAGTAACTTTATCTGTGAATGAAAAAGCTATAGGTACTTGTCTCTTACAAAGTTTCATATAAAATAGCTAGACGTAAAAAGTCTCACACCATTGGTGAAGAGTTTATTCTGCCAGCTGCAATTGAGATTGTAGAAACTATGTTTGGAGATAATTTTGCCAAACAATTGCAGTTCATACCTCTATCAAATGATACTGTTGCCCGTCGAATTGGTGATATAGCTGAAGATGTACATCAGCTTTTCGGGAAGTTGCCTGATAAAAAATGCTCATTTAATTGCCTATGTTCGATTTTGTGATTGTATGTCAGCAATAGAAAAATACTTTTCTGCAAACCACTAGAATTCAAAGCAACACTACTTGAATTATTTGGTATCTTAAATGGTTTGGTAAAAGAGGCAAACATATTCAGTTGAAAAATTGCGTCGGAATATGCACCGATTGTGCTCGTACAATGTCTGGAAGATTCCAAAGTATACAATCACTTGTGAAACAAAAATCTCCACAGTGTGTCTGGATACATTGATTCACTGAGAAGCTCTGGGTTCCAAAGAAATGAGAGCATGTCTGAATATTGAGCTAACGACGGTTGTAACCGTAATAAATTATATGAAAATGAGACCCTTAAAATCAACAATCTTTTCTGCATTTTGTAAAGACATGGGTGCAGTACATTCAGCATTACTATTTTATTAAGAGGTAAGATGGTTATCATGTGGGAAATTTTTGCAACTTGTTTATGAATTAAGAGATGAAATCGCCATTTATCTAGAAGAGGAAAACCGACCAGAAGCCGAGAAGTTTCGAAATGATTTATTTGTGATGAAATTGGTCGACATATTCGAGAAATGAAATACCTTGAATCTTCAAATCCAACGAACAAACACACATATATTGGATACGAGTGATAAAGTTAATGCTTTTTGTAGAAAATTGAAATTGCGGAGCAGAAATTTAAAGCAAGAAAACGTAGAAATGTTTGCAAATGTGGACGAATGTTTTAAAACTTACAAGGCTGAAGAACAACATGTGAAAGTTGTTTTTGTAACCATTGAAAATCATTTAGCCATGCTGCCAAAGAATTTTAAAAAGTATTTTCTTGCTGACGACAACTTGGTAGCAAGTTAGTCTTTTAGGGACCCATTTCAAAATACTCCCGAAGGTCTCTCAATTGCCGAAGAAGAAATCTTCATAGACTTCACGGCAAGTGGCGAAATCAAAAGACAATTTAGTAATAAATTATTCTTTGAATTTTGGGCAGGGGTGGATGATGAGTTTTCTGCACTGAAAACAAGAGCATTTGGTATACTATTACCATTTTCATCATCCTACCTTTGCGAAACCGGATTTTCTATGGTGGCTGCGTTGAAGTCAAAATACAGATCTCAGCTAAATATAGAAAAAGAACTCGGAGCTTCAATTTCTAATATTAAACCGTCTTTCGAAAAACTTTGCTCTGCAAGATAGGCCCAAGGGAGTCACTAATAATTATTAAAATTGTTTAGTATTGATAAGTTAATTATTAAATACATTGTGCAGTACTGATACAATCCAATAAGTGTATTATATCAGTGTAAACATGTATTTTATTTTTTATTATGTCAGAATGTATTTTATTGTTTTTCTTCCAGGAAATTAAATATTTTTTTTATAATATTGTTTCTTACGATTTTTTTCGATATGCTCGTGCCCCCCATTTAGTGTTATCACCCCCCTAGGGGGGCGCGCCCTAGAGATTGAGAATCGCTGCTTTAGCCTAATTATACCTTGTAGGTCATTTAAACAGTGTTTAAGGCCTTGTCAGTTTCCGCTATAACGTTTAGATGTATTTTAAAATTTTGTTCAGTTATAGACCCTTTTTATTTTTAGTATAGCTCAATTTTTTACATTAGAATTATTACAAAATATTAAAAAAAATTTGATATTAAAACAAGTAATTTTATGCCATTATTTTAATTTCTACAGCTACGATTTGATGCTATTTTCGGAATTGTTGCTAGGCAGGTCACACAGAACAGGGGTGTTATAAATGCAAATGTCAAAAGTGACTTATTATTGTACAGTTACTTATCAATGAAAAATTGAACAAATCCAAGAATTTATTGTAAAAATAGGTTGCCTAAACAGAACTTAACGTAAAGTACTAATAAATACAAATAAATATTTTTTAGCCTCTGTGCTCTTGTTGCGCATAAGAATTGTCAACGCAATTTTAATTTACTAAAATGCATATATCAAGAGATGCTTCAATGTGCTCCACCACTACTCTAGCTAGTGTAGCGTCGACCCTCTCGAGATCAAGACCGGCATCCCTTATGTTTATCAGGCACAGGAAACGTCTTTACTTATCGGTATGTACAGGTTAGTTAAAGTTGATTCTTGAACGGTTTATTATGAAGAAGAAATAGATATTTGCCTACAACACTAATTTTGTTTAAGGGAATCTACTGGCATTAAGTGTTGGGCTGACATTCGCGTGGTCTTCGCCGATGTTGCCCAAGCTGCTAGACGAACAACAAATTAATAGCAATCCCATTCACAAAGTGATTACATCGGAAGAAGCGTCATGGATAGGATCCTTCATGGCTCTTGGGGCTATGTTCGGAACGTTTTTTGCGGGTTATATCGCTGCCAAATGCGGAAGAAGGCTGGGCTTAGTACTAGGCTGCGCGTTGCCTTTCATTATTGCGAATGTTACCCTCTCACAAGCCAAAAGCGTGTATTTATTTTATTTTGCCAGAATCGTGGCAGGTTTAGCTGTTAGTGGAGTGTACACCGTGGTTCCTATGTACCTTGCAGAAATCTCTGAAGATTCCATCCGCGGATTTATCTGCTCATCAATGTTGACTTTTGAAACGTTCGGAGAACTCATTACCTACTGTGTTGGCCCCTATGTTTCAATATCCTCATTCAGTCTCATTACTGTGGGCACGACTTCAGTGGTTACGGTATTAGTTCTTTCAAGTTTGCCGGAAAGCCCTTATTATCTGCTATCTATTAAAGACAGAAGAGGTGCCGAAAATGCCTTGATGATATTGCGATCTTGTCCAAGGGAGTTGATCAAGGACGAAGTGGACTTTATGCAAAGCATAATGAATGAATCTGAAGGAGAGGAAGGCACAGTCCTTGACCTCTTCAGAACCAAAGCAGCAAGGAGAGCGGAAACGACGACGCTGATATTAACAGTGCTGCAGCACTTTTCCGGAATTGTTCCGATTTTGTTCTATTCGCAAAGTATTTTCAACGAAACTGGGAGCTCAATTCCTCCGGAATTTTGTGCTATGGTGTTTGGAGTGGTGCAATTTTTGTCAAGTTTTGTCGCTCCCAGCTTAGTCGACAGGCTTGGAAGACGGTGGATGCTCCTCATATCGGCTTTTGGAATGCTGCTTGCCGATTTCTTTCTAGGCCTTTATTTTTTGTTGAAAGAAAATGGAGAGGACATGAGCATATTCTTCTGGTTGCCCGTCGTCTGCTTGGTAACCTACATATGTTCCTACGTGACCGGCTTTGGACCCCTAATATGGACCATTATGGGAGAAATATTTCCGTCACATCTGAAAGCTGCTGCGTTTACTGTGGGTGTTTGCTTTTGGTGGACCATGGCTTTTACTTTAAGCAGAGCTTTTTATCCAATTTCCCTTGCACTGGGAATGGTTGGGGCGTTTTGGATTTTCGCTAGTGATTGCTTCCTTGCAATAATATTTATTATAACCTATGTCATAGAAACTAAGGGGAAAAGTTTTCAGGAAATTCAAGATATACTGAACAAGTAATATCAATAAGAATAACTTCTTAGTCAAACTATGTAATTTTGCAGTCTTTGAGTTAAATAAAATAATATGATTGTTTAAGGTTTTAGTGTTGTGTATGTTACGGATAAAGATTTACAGGGGACATTGACTACATTGGCCGGACAATAATGTAATGTCCAAATGTTCAATTTTGCTGGCCAATAGCGCTATTCCCCCAATATTGTAAAAATGTTCATCTAATTTTAATATTTACATCCTTGCGCGGTCATTAACGATGTTGGCCAAAAGTCACTGGACAATATTGATGTCATGAAAATCTTTCATGTGAATATGTTAAATTAGTAATTAAGTAGTAGAAAACCTATATTTTTAAAGCTATTGTCTAAGTTGGTAACATAAATCTAAAAATTACGAAAAAGTAAACATATATGAAAATATTATTTTAAATTTGGAAAGTTTATTATCATCGCGTTTTGTTTGTATTGTTAAGTTTGTATTTTCAGTAAATCGACTCTGCATTTCACTGAAATCCACGATGCTTTTTAGTGTTTTATAACGTGGGTGGTAGGTAGTAGCTCAATTGGTAGAGCAATCGCTTTCTGAGTAACATTACGATTCTGGCTTTACTTCGACTTCCCAGTATTACCAAGTAGCTTAGAGAAACGTTGTTTACACAATTTCCTGATCTAGTTAGCAACCGTGGGATCTTTATTTTAATGGTAAAAACCAAGATGCATGGAAACCAAACTCCATCCCCTTTGTGTGGTATTGTCACTTGAGTTTGATAGGGGCGTAACCAAATGTTGGCCGCTAGATGGCAGCAGCGACGTTCGAGTACTTTGAAAGACGTCAAATTGGTCTTACACACGTCAAATTATTAAGAATTTGGTTAAAATGTAGCATAAACGGTTTAGTGTGACTCAGTATATTTACCTTGCGGCATTTGCAGTACGTCATAACTGCGAATTAAATAAAATACAACCTACTGCAGAATTGTAGCACTAAAATCAGCTACTGCTTCGACATTTCTAGAAACGCATACCAAAATGGTAATTTTCTTTGCATTAGCATCGTTTTTCTTAAATTTGTAAAATTAAGTTAGTTCTGTAAATTATTATTATTATTATTATTGTCCCTGCGTGACCCATAAGAACAAATAAATGTAAATACATATATGGTAAAATAAAAACATATAAATGTAAGGTGTACATGCAACAGTTCTATCGAATATTTGTTGTAGATATTTGCGTTTTGTAATCGTTGGAACCAAAAATAGAAATCTAAAAACTTCTTTCCAGAGCATGACGTCTGTAGCATTTTTGGGTAAATCTAATGTAATATTCTATGTCCGATATTCCATCAATGCGATTCAACAATTAAATGTAGTAACTGTACAGATTTATTATATAAAAACAGATAAACAACAAAAGAATTATCTTCAGCGAGTACACAATGCTTTGAAGATCAATTTGCAGATTGTTTCTAACAGTAAATTCGCAGCAAAAGCAATTAAGGACTAGGTACTTCTGAAATAACCCTCTACATAAAAAGGCAAACACAAATGATTTAATTGAAACCTCGGCGTACATGTATGCAGATAGTAACCAAACAACACTTTCTCAGAAACTGCAGTAAATGTATATTTTTGTTTCAGGAAGCATATCACAATAAAAACAATAAAAAAGGAGCATTTTCGAAAACATGTTATAAATATTATGGTGCTCTATGAATACTAAAAAAGTGAAATTAATTGAGTACTGTTTCGTAAATAATATATCTTTGAGATATTAGTGACCATCCAGTTGAAGGGCGAGGCTTGTTAGTCTATACAATACCACTTAAATCTATCTACAATTTTTACAAATAGTTTTAGCTATGGCAGTTTCTATGTATTTCTTTAAATTTAAATGTGTGCATTCTCAATAGGATTAAGCAATACCTAAAAGCCTCTGCAATTTTTGGAAAAATATGTTGTTTAATAAAGTTTAATAAATATTTGTTTGCATGTACTTGTTTTAATGAAACATGCAGCTCAAAAATTAGTAGAAGGGATGTACAAATCTAAAATTGTCTACTTTTGTTCTTCTTCTTCTTCTTCCTCCTTTAATTAGGCTATGCCTGTTTTTCTTTAACGACAGCTTATATCGGTGTTTCAGGGTGTTTCGGCTGATGTCGATATCCAGCTCTGCCTCCATCGCTTTGGGGGTCGTCCAACCCTTCTTTTCCCTTGTGGCGTGTTATCTCGAGCTATTTTAGGTAAACGGTCCGTGTTCATTCTGTCAACATGAGCATTCCACTCTTTCCTTCTGGTTTTTATAAATTTTCTGATGTTTTGTATATTGCACTGTTGGCGTATTTCCTCACTTGGTACTCTGTCTCTTAAGGTTTTCCCGGCTATTGCCCTTAGTATTCTCATATCTGTTGTTTCTAGTCTTTGTCTTGTTCTGCTTGTATCAGCACGCGTTTCCGCTGCATAAGTGAGTAGTGGTCTTACGGCGCTCTTATATATTTTGGTTTTACTTTCTATAGATATGTATTTGTTCTTCCATATTACGTCCCTTAAGCAACCAGAAGCTACGGCCTCTTTATTTGTTTGATGTTGTACCTCTCTAAATATATCTCGCGCACTAGATATGGGGATTCCTAAATATTTAAATTCCATTATTTGCTGTATTACCGTCCCTTCCATCTCTAGCTTGCATCGTAGTGGTTCTCGTGATATTGTTAAGCATTTCGTTTTTTCCTTGGACTCTTCCATGTTTAGCGATTTTGATGTTGTTACGAACTGATGTAGCATTCTTTGAAGGTCGTCCTCGTTACCGGCAATCAAAACAGCATCGTCAGCATAGCATACTATCTGTATTTGTTTATTCCCCATTTTATATCCCCTTGTTCTTTTAACGCTGTCTATGATTTTAACCATCACTATGTTGAATAGCATAGGGCTTAGCGAGTCTCCCTGGCGTATTCCGGTGCTCACTGGTATCTCGTCTGTTTTCATATTGTTAGTTTTGACATATGTTGTGGTCTTACTATATATGTCATTAATTAGGTTGATTAGTGCTTGCGGGACGTTTCTCTCTGATAATGCCTGTACTACATCATTTAATCTAACGCGATCAAAAGCCTTCGTTAGATCGACGAAACACATGAAAGCTGGGGTGTCGTATTCTATTGATTTTTCGCATATTTGCCGAATGACAAATATAGCGTCGGTTGTTGATCTGTTTATTCTGAATCCCATTTGCTCTTCATTGTTTATGGTATATTCATTGATCTTATAGAGTATTATTTTTGTTATTAGTTTTAGCACTGAGCTTAGAAGTGTGATACCCCTATAGTTGGAAGGGTCGTGTTTATTACCTTTTTTGTAAATAGGTATTGTAATGCTGGTCTTCATTTCTTTGGATATTTTTTGTTCTTTAAATATAATTTTTGTGAGTGTTAGAATTTCTGTTGTTAGCGTATCACCTCCGTATTTCAATAGTTCGTTTGCTATTCCATCAATTCCAGGTGCCTTTCTTCCTCGTAGTCCTTTCATTGCCCTCATAATTTCATCGTTTTCCACTGTGATTTCATTCCCTTCATTTTCTCTTGGAGCTAGTACGGTGTTAGTATTATTGTTGTGGTTTTTGAACAGGTTAGTAAAGTGTTGAGTCCACTGGTCTACTGTGATTCTATTTGTGATGTTATTTTCATTAACTTCGGCCTTCCTATTCCGTATCATCTTCCATATTTTTGTTTGTGCTCCCGTTAAATCTCGCTCCATTTCACTTGTGAATTCTTCCCAATATTCTTCTTTTATTCTGCGTATTCTGTCATTTGCTCTATTTCGCGTTTGTTTGTATTTTCTATGATCTTCCACTGACTTTGTAGTTTTATACTTCATATAGGCTTTCTTCTTTTCGTTGCTTAACTGTTTTATTTCTTCCGTAAACCATGGTGTCTTGCTGTTCCCATCTACCTTGACTTTTCTCATTCCGCATGCTTCAATTGCTGCTTTCATTATATTAGTTTTTAATTTTTCCCAGGCTGTTTCTACGCCTTCCCCCTCATTTATTTTATTTTCTTCTATTTTTTGTCTTAGCCTTCGTCTATATAGTTCTCTAGTACTCTCATTTCTCAAACTTTCTATGTTCATTTTCTCTGTACTGTTTTGAATGTTTGATTTTCTGTTTTCGAAGTTTATTAGTCTTAGTTTACATAGAACTAGGCTATGGTCACTGCCCACATTGGTAGAATTTAATGTCCTTACGTCTAAAATATGTTTTGGGTGTATAGATTGACTTGTAATAATATAGTCCAAAGTTGATGTTTGTCCTCGAGTATTTTGCCATGTTATTTTATATCTTTCATGGTGATAGAAGAAAGTGTTGTTAATTCGCATGTTATTTTGACAACAAAAGTCGACCAGCAAATCACCGTTATCGTTTTCCATTTCTTCATTGAATCGTTGCTTTACTCCTTCTATTATATGGTTGCCTATTCGAGCGTTCAGGTCGCCGATTATTATTAAGTAATCGCCTTGAGGTATTGCGTCTATTTCATTTTGTGGCGTTTCATAGAAGTTCTCCCTTATCTCTCTGGATTTGGATATATCGGGGGCATATATACTAATGATGTTTATTTTCTTTTTGTCGATGTTTAATGACACTTTTATTATTCTTTCGTTTGTGTATATTATATCTTCTATATAAGTTTGAAATCTTTTCTGGATAGTATTCCTACTCCTTCTTTAGCTCGTTCTTCCTTATTTCTTCCACTATAATGCCAATATATAGTCTCCGTATTCAGGGGTTCCTTTTCCTTTTCTTTTTGTTTCCGCCAGTGCACAGATGTCGATACGTTTGTCCGATATTTCTTGTATTGCCTCCTGGTCTCTGTTGTTCCAGGACATGATGTTCTATGTGGCTATTCTCAATGTCTTCATTTTCTTAAATCGTTTATTCCTAGTCCGTTGCATGGTTGTTTTCCGTTTAGTCCGTCCATTTCCGAGACTGTCATTAGTACTTTGAGCGTTAAATCTGTTTTACCGTAGGTAGCGTGCTAGCCTGACCCACGAACCCTCCTCCTTTCACAAACGGGCTTGGGACCGTCTTTGGCGGAGTTCTACTTTTGTTGATGGAGATTAATATTTAATTTAAATAGTATTCTTGATTTGAGTACTACAATCAGCAGACTGGCGTTTTATGAAAAATATATTGAAACGCCCTGGTAACTGACTTTGTAATCAAGGATTTATCTGATGTATTGACTGCACCTTATAATACCTTATGGTACTAGTATTTGCACTATACATATCGATTGTCTGTAGTATTGGGGTCTTTAACAACCAGTCATGAATGAAAAAGTGGATTCTCTTAAATTCTCAATTAATTGTGGAACGCTTACTCGTCGGCAATTCGCACCTGGTAGCTATCTTTAATACACCTTGTTTTAAGGTAATTTCTTGAGTGCAATTGTAAACCATCGCTCAGAACTCTTTTCCTTCGCCGTTACATCACTTCGTTGGTTTTGGTATATGTTGTGTAAGGTACAAGACATACGACGAAGGTGGCCTGCTGGCTGGTAGTGCGAGTTCACTGATAAATATTGTACAACAATAAAGCATGTTACAACCCATTATATAAATTATTTATGACTCGGTAAGGATACGAATATATTCTTGAATTTCCTCAGATAGTTCCTAGTTCCTTATAATTGTGTTTTCTAGAATGAAAGTCCATTAGCTCAATATTCCCGTAATGTGCAGAATAGTTAGTAGTCCAGAATAAGTAACAGTTTTTCCACTACAGACTTCTATCATACTTTGACAAATAACATAGTTAAAGAACACAGTGCAAACTTGCAACCATCCTCGGCAGAGCGCCGTAGAGCTAATATTTAATAATATTTCGATATAAAAATATATGCCGCCTTATTCAGAAGCTGTGGGGTAGCAAGGGGGTTATTCATTAAATTAATACATTTCTAACATCTTCATTTCCCTGCTAGATTTGTCAAAAAGAAACAAAAGCCTGTGCTGCAGTCAACATCAAGAATTTTAAACATTTGTAGCCTCCTACTTACATAAAAATATCTTCAAGCTCCTTTCCGTATTTGGTACATTTAGATTAGAACAGGTATAGACGTGCCTAAGTGCGGTAAAAAGAGAAGCGGAAATGGTTTTTTACAAGGGCGCCATAGACTAAAGAAGAACAAAATTAGTACCAAATCCTCAGTAAATGTTCAATAAATAAGGCTGTAAATCAAAAGCCTGAATGTTTAAGCTAAGCGATTAGGAAATATTATGCGATTCAGGTGGTTCTATAAGATTGGACTTCCATCATTCTAATTCCCTGTTTGCAAAATATAACAGCTTTATCAATATCGAGGCATGCGTTTTTAAGTTCTGACCGAATAAACATGAATGTTTCAAATATAGATAGGAGTCTTCGGAGGTGCGTTTCGTAAATAAATAATAAACAGTTTTGTAAGCCTTCCAAATCATTTGTTTACATGTTTACGGTTGCGTTATTTTAAAGATTTTATTTTGATTACCTTGATAAAAAATGTCAAGACAAAAGTATTATATATAATATATATTACATAATATATAATATTTCTTGAACATTAGATATGGGATCGTAGCAATAACCACATCTACTCTATTTTAGCTTTATATTGAAAATTCAAAATCTAATGAAGCACTTATGTAGATATTGAAAACTTCAAGGTCACCGCACCTGCACTAATATTTTACTGATTTATAAGTATGATTATGTAAATGATCACCGAGAATTGTTTTTGTAGAGAAGGATCTATGTTATCTGTATATAACGCAAATTTAACAAACAATCTAATAAATTTCGTTGCTTAAGTAATAGTTATATGCGATATTTCCAGCTACTGAAGTTTTTCCCATCAAACAATGAAATTCTGTATTTCTCGTCATTCATTTTATTTTAATCTACAATTCCACTTGTGTGTCACTTCGAATGAGCTCGGTCAACCACGCTCTGCTACCATTGTAGAGGAGGACCTCCGATATCTGTATATAACGAGAATTTAACGTAAGTTGTAAATAAATCTTTGCTGTAATTAGATAAACACAGCGAAACATTTTACAATTTTATAAACAACATAGGAACTGAACCTTGTTTTACATAACAACACAACTTAAGGATGGCTCACAAACATGTCATTGAACTTAACAGTTTTTGCATTTGAGAAATCGTAACATGTACAGGGTGGGCAAATTTCGATGTTTGTATAGGGTAACTAGGTAACTATAGGAGATACAAAAAAATGGAAGTCACATTCTCGATCTCTTTTTTTGAGACAAATTCACTGGCGGAAACAAAAATTTGCTATCGTCTTTTGTTTTCGAG
>JABXWE010038641.1:0-23490 GCA_014611495.1 Limonius californicus
CAATGCAATTGCGTTTCCAACTTAGGTGAATATACGGCTAATATTGGTTGCGAAGCAAGTAACCTTTTTAGTTTCTCACAAATTTCTACTTCTTGTGGACCTAATTTAAATATCGCATCTCGTCTTAACAAATCATACAACGGTTTTGTTATTACCGCAAAATTCTGAATAAACCTCCGGAAATAACTAACGAGACCTAAAAAACTACGTAGCTCTTTAAAATTCTTAGGGATCGGAAAATTAGAAACAGCTTTAACATTATCTACATTAGGACTGATACCTGAAGCATCAATGGTGTACCCCAAATAATCTATTTTGTTTTTTAGAAAACTGCATTTATCCGTGCGAAGTGTCAATAAGTTATCTACCATTACCTTCAATACTTCTTTCAAAATACTTAAATTTTCCTCCAAAGATTTAGTTGCAATAAGCACATCATCAATATAAATTAAAATTTTACCTTGATCTAACAGATCTCGAAATGCTTCACTAACAAAACGCATAAAGATTTGGGGACTATTGCAATATCCAAACGGCATCTTTAAATATTCAAACTGCCCTTGTGGTACCACAAAAGATGTAAATTTAGTTGACTGCGCTTCTATTGACACATGATGAAATGCATTCTTTAGATCTAAACGTGTAAACCAATTTTTACCTCGTAATCGATCTAGCTGATCGTCAATTAATGGAATGGGGTAGTTATCCCTAATAACTAACTTATTTAACTCGCGGTAATCTACACAGAGTCTGATTCTGCCCGTCTTTCGTTTAACTAATACTACTGGAGAACAATACTCCGAGGAACTCCTCTTAATTATGTTTTGCTTCAAAAGGTCGTCGAGAATATCGTCAACTGCCAACTTCTCTACATACGATAAACGTCTTGGTCTAAAACAAAATGGTACATGATTAGTTTTCACTTTAATACTCATTTCAAACTTAGTAATAGGTTTAGTTGGTTTTTCAGCATTTAAATAACTTCCAACAACAATATCCTCAACTCTTTTTACGACAGACAAATCTACCTCATCTCCTACATCTAGTTTCAACGATTCATCTTTCAGATCTTCTACAAGTAAAACATCTAACTCATTAAATATTTTATGCACACCGGCAACTTTTTCAACAACTAAATGTTCACCAAATGTAAACTTCAAATTTGAACCTTTAATGAAATCCCTACCCAAAAGACAATCACAGTTCATCGTACTATTTGGAACAACATAAAAAGTTAGAAGAGTTTCCTCCTTGTATCTTACAATATTGATTACCGACTCAAATTTTCCCAAAATTTTGACTTTTGATCCATTAATTCCTTCAAAATGATTCGCTGCTTCTACCGGTAATACAGTTTCATTTATTACACAACTTTCTGAAATCAAAGATATTGGTGAACCTGTATCTAACACCTACAATTTCCTTATTACTACTGATACTTATGTCTAGAGTGTACGCCGAAATTCTTGGCCTCTCCTCGGTCCTCGTTGCTCTCGGCTTGTCCTCCACGAGCATCGTTGACGTGCTATCAGGTGCTGGCTGCTCCTTTCCCTTCGGACAGTTGCTCTTGATATGACCCATCTCTCCACACTTGAAACAGGAACCCAACGGTCTCTTAGGCTTCCTACAATTGGATGACAAATGCCCCGGCATGTTACAGTTGAAACATCTGGACGTTGAAGTAGGTGAAGCTGGGTTTTTCCGTACAGTAGCAGTATTCAAACTTCCGTGGCTTTGGACACTCGCCCCTGTGAAACGTTCGTTGGTGTTTATTTCATTCATCGTGGTTAACAATTCTTCCAATGAATGAAATCCTCTCATCTTTGCTTGACTTTGAAGGATCGGATTATCAAAGCCCTCAATGACATATATGAGCATATCCCTCTCTGCCAAATTTGCCTTATTGCCTAGCATGACCTTATCCATGAAATATTCGCTAAACCTTTCACTTTTCTTCCATTTTCTTGCTTCAAACTTCCGCATTACTGTTATAGCATCTTCTCGAACACCAAACATACGAACCATAATTAGTTTGAGTTCTTCGACAGTCTTTGACACATATTCCGGCTTTGAATGAAACCATTCTAGGGCTCTTCCCCTCAACTTGCTAACAATAGTTAATAACAATTGTTCTTCTGTTGGATGATATAGGTTTTTGACCATTTCTATCCTTGTGAACCAAGCACCCACGTCATCTTCCGTACCCTCTCCGAACACCGGTATTAACGCAGACAAATCAGTTTTTCTTGCAGTCACCCCTGCAGTACTCATTGCGTTAACTGTGGTTGCAACAATTTCTTCAAGCGACGGCTGCATTGTCGATTCACTAACCTCGTAAGTCTCCTGAGCGTTCCTCCTTCTCGGCATATTTTCTCTTAAATAATAAAAGCTTTCACACCTTGAAACAAACTAGTTTCACTGCCTGAAACACACAACTGGTTTCGTTAAGCTTTTCACCGTAATATACCGCTCTCTCGTGCACGTGCATTTAGGCACCTAACCTCGCCCACGTAGTGAATCTTCTTTCTTCGAAACAATCCTTCGTTTTTTCCATCGATTACTAATTACACGCCATTCTTGATCCCACTTCTGATTATCTGTAGGCTTTATTACAGTTTAAAACTAAATACATTATGTTCACAAAATAAAAATGTCGATTCGCAAAAGTAATGCGGCGGCCATGATCGTCTTTCTGCACCTTCCCGGCACACTCGTCAAGCGTTAGGTTGGCACTGCCTGCGACACCGCTGGCGCGCAAAAATTTAAATTCAAATATAAATCCTACAAAAGTTATCATGTGACCGTGGTTAATGTAGAATTCTATCGAAATTTCATAATATTAGGTTGATGTATTATGTTCGTAGGCTTTTATTTATTTAACATTTTTTTACATGAAAATACGCCAAAACAAACAAGCTGCAGAATTCAAGGGTATAAGTGATATAAAAGAAAGTGCGGTTAGCGTCGGTGCGACGCCGGCATGAACATATGAAACTGTTTATCGCACGGTCATTCGCATGCGTAATAGATAAAAATTTTAACTGTTGCGCATGCGCATGGCCGTGCGATGAACAGTTTCTAGAGGTATTGGAACAAATCTATGGTAAAACATTGACCCGTCTCTCTTCTGGGATCCTTAATTAACACTGCTCGTTTTCGCATCGATACAACGCAGATTTTGAATATTTACAGTATAAAGAATACAGAATTTTATACAAAATTCAGCTTCTGGTCATACTAAGCTAAAGATTTAATTTGCCTTAAATACTTTTAGTTTTTTTTTTGTTACACCTTACCAATAGAAGGTGTACGTCTCCGCAACCCAATCTGGGTCCAATCACTATACCCACATGTGACGATTTCATTGCTTCTTAAAAAAAACTGTTTTTATCGTTTCTAATATCAAACACGCTTTTTATTAATATCTTCAAAGTGATAGATATTATTATACAAAATATGGACGATTTTCGAAAAATTTAGTAATATTTAAATGTAGTTAAAAATGTGGGTATAGTAAGAATTAAGATGCACAGAGAATAACATTTTAAGCATTTTAGGCAAATTAACTATGAAGCTACTAAAATATTTTAAAGGTATCGCTAAGAGCATACAAAATTTTTACAGAGCAGAGAAGATTAAATGTATTAGTTTTTAGAATCCACACGATGTAACCAATTATTCGACGTAGAGTCGATTTGTAAAAGTTACATAACCTATAATACAAACTGCAAAATTGTAAGCTAAAAGTTTCCTTCCCCAGAAAATTCGATGTAACAAGTTATTCGACGTAGAGTCGATTTGTGGAAGACTACATAACCTATAATACAAACTGCAAAATTCGTAAGCAAAAAGTTTCAATTTCCAAAAAATTCTAAGCGTGTATATTGTTACGCGTACATATATTTGAAATTAAACTAATTTTAAGGACACTTTTAAATATCTCTGAATTATGGCTGAAGCAACACCACTGAATAGTGACCCGAAGACTCCGATATGTTTAATTGTATTGGGCATGGCTGGGTCTGGCAAAACGTCCTTGGTAGGTCGTTTAAGTAACACAGAAGGAAAACCGTACACAGTAAATTTGGATCCTGCTTGTATACATTTGCCGTATTTTGCACACATAGGTAACTAATTTAGTTTTAAACACCCATAATATAATTTAAACTTGCAATTCTTTCGTGCTAGACATACGCGACACTGTGAATTACAAGGAAGTCATGAAGCAGTACCAGTTAGGACCAAACGGAGCGATTGTCACCACACTTAATTTATTTTCAACAAAGTTCCCTGATGTCATCGACTTCATCTCAAAGTGTAATACCAAACATTGTGTGCTAGACACTCCAGGACAAATAGAAGTATTTACATGGTCAGTATCAGGTATGTGTTTTGTAATTTATAAAATGTGAACATTTAAATCTAAAATTTGGTTTTGTAGGCTCAATTATAACGGAAACACTTGCATCTAGTTTTCCCACAGTCATTTTATACGTCATAGATACAGTGAGAAGCGAGTCCCCTGTTACATTCATGTCCAACATGTTGTATGCTTGTTCCATACTGTACAAAACCCGCCTGCCGTTCATAATAGTTATGAACAAAATAGACATTTTGGATCATAATTTTGCAATAACGTGGATGAAAGATTTCGAGGCATTCCTCGCTGCACTAGAATCAGACGAGACACACATCAGCAACCTAACTCGAACCATGGCGCTGACTTTAGACGAATTCTATCGCAATTTGAAGGTGTGCGGCGTTTCCGCTGCAACGGGCCAGGGAATCGAAGAACTGTTCTCTCTGATTGAAGCTGGCAAATTGGAATACGAGCAGTGAGTCGAAAGGTTTCCGTTTGCTAAACAATCATAATTTAAACTGTGTTACCTAGGGACTATAGGGTTGAGTGGGCAAAAATAAGAGCCGAAGCTGAAGCCAAAAAAGCCCTAGAAGCCCAAAATGTTACTAAGAGTGGTGCAAGTTCGTTTATTTCTATGGTTCCGGAAGGGAGAGAGCTTAGTGATGTCTATTTAAGGCATCCTGCTAATGAAAGTAGCTCCGATTCTGAGGGCGAAGAAGCCGATCCACATGGTTTGTGTTATGTTAATACTAATTATACGAGTGGTTGTCAAACTTTTTGAATGTGTGGCATAATTTCAAATTTCAATTTTTTTAGTGGCACACCGGAAAATAAAGGAGTAATAAAATATCAATTTTTAGGAACATTTGGTAGATTGTAGTTCGGTTTACTTTTTCACAGTTGTATTTATTTCTAAAAAAAGAATAATTTTGATGAGTTAGGTTAGGTGCAGTGAGGCGTGGTTAGGTTTTGGCGGGGGAGGTAGGGTGGGGTAGTTTGTGGTGAAGTTAGGTTAGATTAGGTTAGGTTACTGAATAAATGTTGCTATGGTAGCGTTTCCTGATAAACATCAATATCTGGGCTGAATGTGTAACTTTAATATTCGGGATAAAGATTTCTGACAGTCAAGCATTAAAATGACAATGAAATTAATATATACAGAAAGAAATATAACATGCAATTGAAAAGTTAATGCCATCCCGAAAAAATGTAAGATTTCAAAGATATTAGTCATGAGGTTGTAGAAAAAATTTAATAATGTATAGAGTTTATACTAGGACTAAAATGAACTTTATAAGAGTACCAACATATTAAATTAGAAACGCAATACACAACAAATCTACAGATTTGACAAGACACAAAAAATATAAATTGCGCATTGATTTTTTAAAATTTAGGATCTCTCTAGTTTTCTGAATCTGGTCATTGTTTATCCTTGATATTTCTCATAGTCAAGAACCTTAGTTTGCAGAGATATGATGTCACAAAATTGCATCAACATATTGAATGCCTTATTTTTTGACAGATGCGAATATTCTCCTTGAATTGAAATCGAAAATGATTTAAACTTAACTTCTGAATACTTTAATGTAAGGTTCTGTCTGTACAACAGATATTAACTGTACACCGTGGCTGATAGTTTCCAAAATTAACAGGAATTTAAGGAAACATTTCCGTCGTATCTAGGCTAAGTTATTGCAATTTGTCTAGGATGGAAATTTATTGATTCTATTCAGATGAATACAGATAACTAGTAGATATAATTTCATACACTACAGTTTGAGAGAAGAGTCTCATGACCTATACTTCCATATTCTTTTTTATGTTCTGGGACTTAGCTCAAAACTTTCCCTCTTGAAAGCCAGCCAACTTCAGTATGGAATACAAAATATTCATGCTATACTTCCATAGATTTACGAAGATTCTTTAAGAAGCGCCTAAATGTAGGCAACTCAATTTTCTACCTACTATTTGTTCCTATAACGACGGAAATTAATATAGGATATATTTAGTTAACCTGTATTAATTTCATGTATACTTTAAGCCCTAGAAGTTTGTCCCTTCAATTCATTAACACCCTGTATAATTCACTACTTGAATCAACTGCTTAAAACTAGATAACTCGTCAGATTCCCACGAGATGGGTGTTTCATAAAAGAAACTGATGAAATCACAAATGCGTTTATTTGTAGTTCTTCCAGAAAGTTGCTCGGGGAGAAGAAATTTGTTTATTATCATAATTTAATTGATGAAGGTAACAAATCCAGTAAACTGCGATTTTCCATCAATGTCCATTGATTTGTCAACTTGTAATATGAAATCCAAATCTCGCAGTTTGTCAATGTTTTGTGGCATATTTATTTTTCTTCAGCTTATCCTATCCTCAGATGTTGGAATTTTTTCAGTTACTTTTTTTTTGCTTCTCCTAGTATTCGTTTCTTTAGGCCTGCACAACATGACGCACAATTTTGTACAAAATTCTGCAAACGCGTCTTATACGGACCAGAATTTTGTGAAAAATAGGTCAAAATTACGTAGACATCTGTGAGAAAACTGACAAAATAATTTGGCATTTGGCTGCGGATAATGTAGAATTCTATCAATATTATTAGGTTGACGTTTTTTTACATGAACGCACGACAAAGCAAACAAGCTGCAGCAATAAAGACCGCGAGTGAGATAAGAGAAAGTGCGTGGGGTGTCTGCAGGCGGCGTAAACACGTGTTAAAACATTTACGTTATGCTCCCTCTGTGGTCGTTGTTAAACACTAAAAATTGTTCATTTGTCCATTGATGTGACGCCGATTTTGTACAAAATTCTGTTGGTTTCAGAACGTGAATCTACAGAATTTTGTACAAAATTTTGAACTTAATGTTGTACAAAATTTTGCAAAACACGTATTAAACAGATCACCAGTTTGTAACAAATACTCTGTGTGAGCATGCGCAAATAGGTCAAAATTACGCCGACATCTATGAGAAAACTGCCATAATAATCATGTGATTGTGGGTAATATAGAATTCTATCCATATTATTAGGTTGATTCGTAGCGCTGTTATTTATTTTATATGAACGCACGACAAAGCAAACTAGCTACAGCAATAAAGAAAGCGAGTGAGATAAGAGAATGTGCGATTTCGTTAGTGCGGCGGCGTAAACACGTCCTAAAACATTTACGTATGCTCCCTCTGTGATCGTTGTTAAACACTAAAAAGTGCTCATTTGCGCATCGATGCGATGCCGACTTTATACAAAATTCTGTTCAAAATCGGCGCCGCATCGATGCGCAAACGAGCAAATTTTTAGTGTTTATCAATGATCACACAGAGGTAAATGTTTTAACACGTGTATACGCCGCCACGCCAATGCTATTCGAACATGCAATTCAACATTCCTCATCAGTTTGTCAGTTTTCTCATAGCTGTCGACGTAATTTTATCCTATTTGTGCATGCTCACAGATAGAATTTCACACAAAATTCTGTTTCGTGTCATAAACGTTTTACTAAATTTTTTACAAAATTCCCTGTTTTGTCTTACAGACCTTATAATATGAAATGCTGGCATGCAATTGTACGAGGCTTAATTTTTGTGAAATTAGCTTCAATACAATGTAATTTGAGATGTTTTTTCAAAAAATTTTGTTGATCCAATAATCTTATCTTATTTATTGACTGTTACTATATTTACCATTTCACTTTTCAGAGAACGAGGAGGAGACATTGGAGGAAGAAGAGAATTTCCGAAAAGTTGTCCAGCAACAAAAAGAAATGCACATAAAACGTGCCAAAGAAGCTGAGTTTCGCAACAAACAAGGGCAAAGCTGAGATGAGACACTAAATACAATGTTTTAAGTGTAAAATAATGTTTATATTAATTCCTTTTGTAATAAACCTAACATGTTAAAACTTAAAACTATTTAATCTTCGCTTTCTTCGTACATTGCTTCGAAATCTTTTGTTCTTACATCCTGATCCTCTCCGTACTGCAATATATTGTCTATAGTCACTAGCACGTCTGATACGTTTTCCTCGTCTTTTAAATTCAGCGGTATAAACCGTACCAAGGAGTGGTCTTCAATGAGCCGCCCAATGGCTTCCGTTAATTTCCGGTACTTTTCGTTAAAGCGCGAGTCGTTTAGCTGGATATCTCCCAATAGGGAATGCGCATCGGGCTCTAAAAACCTATCCAGTTGTTTTTTCGCACTTTTACTTAGCAAGTCCATTTTTGACAACAAATTGATATGAGGGAGTTCCAGATTCACCATCACGCTGAGGGCAGACATAGTCCCGGAAAGGAATTTTGCCCCGTCGGTCATAAACTGTACGTCTACCAAATACACACAACACAAATTGAAATTCCAACTCTGTAACAGTTGCACTAGTTTTCGGATAGCTGTTAGATGAGTATAGAGCTCCAGTTGGCCAGGGCAGTCAAACAAAATGTAGTCGTCTTCTTGATCGCCTACAAATTTCAATTGTAACACTATTTTGTGGAGTTTCACGGAAAAACGCTTACCCAACTGCTCATGCAACCAATCGGAGTTCTCTAAAAGATATTCTATGCAAAAAACTAGCCCGCCGTTGGGACCAAAATGCAGATCTTCGTTTTCCATTACATCCTCCACGTGTATCAGCTCGCGGACATCAACCTGTGGCTCGTAACTAAAGTGCTCTGCAGCGGGGTCCAAATTTACAACATCTATGCGTCGTTTTAGATCGATGCCTTGTTGCACCATTGCATGACAGTAGGTTGACTGTAAACAGGGTAATTGTTTTGTTTTCAAAATGCATTCACGTTTACCAGCAATACTTACTTTACCGCTACCTGCAGGGCCAATTACTAATTGTGCGTAGCGCATTTTGGAAAGTAATTTGATTTACACAGAACGCGTTAAACTCAGGGAACATACACTGCGGTTAAACTTTCAGTCGTAAATATTTTCTGACATTGACATTTGAATTTAACCTCAATTTATAGACATTGTAGGACATGCTCTGTTCGGGGCGGGAAATTTAAATTTAGTCTGAAAATTTATTATATTTGATGTATTACGTTTTTGGCTTTTCAAACTACAATATCGTGCTTAATTAGTGATGTTTTTAATCTAATATATAATAAGACTTGTTTATAATCGGTCACGAATTATTAAAGAGTAAATTAAGAGTAAAATAAATAATTTAAATGTTTGTTAATTGTCTCATATTAAATAGGTCAAAGCGATAAAGTTCATAATTTCAACGAGTTTTATTGGCTTTCTGCTGCTGTATATGTATTTGGAAGTGATAAACGTCATTTTCAAAAGAATACAAGTAAGTAAACATGTGTAGTAGTGTTAAATTATGTATTTATTCTCTACAAAAGATACACTTATTTGTTACACTGGCAGAAACTTCCCGATACTTCTTGTTTACATTCTCTAACCTTACTTTTCACTCCCGCTTACATACTACCAACCTAACTGTTACCAACTTAAACTACATAACTAAATTTTATTGTATTCAACAAGTAGTTTGGCAAAGAGCTTTGAGAGAGCATTAAGTAATTCAAAAGTGCTCATTATTATGAATTTTTAGAAACAGCAAATTTCTTTGGCGAGAATAGTATAAAAGTTACATAGATTATTAATATATTAAGAAATATAGAAAAATCTAAGCTATGGGAACCACGAAATAAAATTTTTGAAATATATTATTAAAACCAAATAATTGCAATTTTGGTTTGAATTTGTTTACTTTTGAATAATTTTTTTTGTTCAGTTTTGTTTGATTGCTAATTAGCATTTGTGTACTAGGTATTGAATGATTTTTAGTGTTTTTAGTCGACCTTTAATTGATTTTTAATAACTGTTTATTCTTTATTAGCCCGCAACACCCCACTGTTGGGCAAGGTCTTCCCACAATTAAGGGGGGTTGTTGATCTACCCTCCCATAGTTATCAATCCTCGTGGAGAAGAGGTAAACGCAACCTTCGGGTCAAACATACCTTAAATTAGGGAGGCATGATTCTTCATCCAGACGGTGACAGTCATGTTCTGAATTGTTTTGATTTCTCTTCTGAAGCTGTATATTCTCCAGGAGTTCTAGGAGCCACACTTTTTTTTTTATTTATTGTAGTTAACCAGATCAACATTTTACAATGTTATACATGGTTGAGTTAGTAACAGCAATATTAACAATATTGTCTTAGCCAGAAATAGCACTGGAGGATTTTTATCCTCTAACAAAAGTTCACATTGATAAAATCGCTGATCAAGACCTATATTGATGATGTCTTGAGGTAAGCCTCTTTTTAATCGGGTGTATGTAACATAGCTACCTAGATTTAGTGTGTAGCAACACTGCTTAAAAAATGTAGTAGTTGATTAGACGTATTCATATCAGAGGTGTACATTTTATTTTGTATTAAAGTTATAATAAATATATGAATAAACATTTGACATGGCGCAGTCGGTAGGATGAACAACACTCTAAACAAGTAATAATAGAATAAGACCATTAGGCGCTAAGCGAGGTCCAGTTGGTACATGTGGCAGAAAGTGAGGTTAGAATTAAAAAGAAAAACCGGGAATCGTGCATAAAAAATTTTAAGCCTGAACAATGGAAGGGTTTAACACTCCAAAGTCCTTAAATCTTGTTGGAAATATTAGTGTAAACTGGCGAAAATTTAAACAAAGTTATGACATCTTTATGAAAGCTACGGGCAAGGACAGCAAGGATTCGACCACAAAGGTAGCAATATTTCTAAACTTGGTTGGTGAAGAGGGTGTTGAATTATTTAATACATTCACTTTACCTGATGCAGATAAAAAAGATATTGATAAAGTAGTTTCAGCATTTGAAACTTATTGTAACCCAAAAAATAATGTGGTGTACGAACGATTTCTGTTTTACAAACGAGATCAAAAAGAGGGAGAACCGTTTGAACAATTCGTAACGGATATAAGGAAACTCAGTCAAACATGTGAGTTCGATTGCCTAAGTGAACAGATGATAAGGGGCAGGATAGTACTCGGCATTCAAGATTTGGGTCTACAAGAAAGGCTGCTGCGTATCGAAGACTTGACGTTACAAAAAACTATTGAGCATTGTAGAGCTGCTGAAGTACCAAAGGCGCAGGTAAAAAAATCTACAGGACAAAATGGTAGACGCAGTTAAGTATATTGGTAACAAACAACAAACAAAAGATGTTGGCAACGGATCGAGAAGTTCCACCGAAGGGTATCAAGATAAGAAAGTCGTGAGGAACAACAAGTTTAAGTGTTTCAGGTGTCAAACATGGCACGTACCTAGAGCGTGTCCAGCATATGGGAGGAAATGCACCAAATGCGGTGCTTTCAATCATTTCGCAGTGTCTTGCAGAGTCAAGGCAGTGAGGGAAGTACAAGGTGAAGAGGATACATCAGAAGAAGAATTTAACATTAACGTGTTGTAAGTTAAAAAGGCGCATGCTGCTGATTTGGTAACGACAACCTGGTACGAAAAAATACTAGTAGAGGATCGGTCGATGGAATTCAAACTAGATTCAGGTGCTGAGGTGAATATAATTCCGAAATGCATGTTTAAGAATGTTAATGAGCAATTTAATGTTAGAACAACTAATATTAGACTAGAAGCATATGGTGGTTTTAAACTTGATCCAGTTGGTATTGTTAATTTGAAATGCCGACATGGAAATATTGAAATATATGTTGATTTTATAATTGTCAATAACAAAGCCAAACCAATTTTAGGGTTAGACACTTGTCTTAAACTAAATTTAATTAAGAAAGTTTCTGAAGTATCTACGATGACTGACAAAAATAAATTTATAAGTTGTAACCATGAAGTTTTTGAGGGATTGGGTAAATTTAAAGAAAAATATGAAATAGTTCTCGAAAAGAATGCTAAACCTGTAGTAAGACCGCCCAGGAGAGTTCCGTTTGCTTTAAAAAATAGACTAAAAGATAAGTTAGATGACCTAGAAAGTAAGGGGGTAATTTGTAAGATGGAAGGTCCAGTAGAATGGGTTAGCAATCTGGTTGTAGTAGAAAAGCGTGATAAAATCGTTGAGATTATGTCTAGATCCACAGGAATTGAATAGTGTTATTCAAAAAGAAAATGTATTAATACCTAATTGGAAGAAATTAGTGCTAAACTTTGTAATAAAAAAGTTTACACTGTACTTGATTTAAAGGATGGGTTCTGGCACATAGAACTTGAAGCAGAATCTTCAAAACTTTGTACCTTTAGTACTCCATTTGGAAATTTCAAGTTTAACAGATTACCGTTTGGGTTAAGTGTAGCTCCGGAATTAACCAGAAAATGGATACTAAAAATTTTGGGGACATTGAAGGTGTCACAATATATTTCGATGATCTCCTAATTGCTGCGGATTCTTATGAACAGCACGATAAAATTTTAAAAACTGTTGTAGATCGAGCTAAGGAGATAGGTGTCAAATTTAACAAAACAAAACTACAAAATAGAATTGCCGAAGCTCAAGACACTTTTTGCGACACATGGTGTTCCAAAAGAAATAATTGCAGACAACAATCCATTTAAGTCACTTGAGTGCACAGAATTTGCAAAGAAATGGAATTTTGAGTTAATCACTAGTTCTCCTAGATATCCACGTAGTAATGGACAGGCAGAAAGGGCGGTCCAGACAGCTAAAAACATGTTAAAAAATGTAAAGAAGATAATAAAGAGTTAGCTTTGGCATTATTGGAATTTAGAAATTCTCCACTGGCTGGATTACATCTTTCGCCTGCACAAATTTTCAGTGGCGGCTTGTACTAAAGGGCACAAGGGCACGTGCCCACCCAACCACCAAGATAAACACAGAAAGAAATTCGCATGTAATTCAGTGCATTATTTTAATTTCATTATTTTAACGATGGTATCAAATTTTCCTTCCGCACCACAAGCGCGGCTAACACGCTCAAAACTATGTTCCGGGAAACGCTCAAATTTGTTCCCCATGTAGAGGTGATTCGGTTGCCTGTCGGTTATATTCGCCATACGCGATATACCAGGCGAATGGGGCACCGAGCAGATTGTTCCCGATTTTAAGTCAACGTTTGAATTTCGACCGCAGTGTTTTGTGTTTTCGCGCAATCGCGCGTTTGAATTCAAAGACGAAAGTGACGTTTTTTCAATGATGGAAGTTAATTGTGATCGACTGAACGCATTGGCGGTCCTATCAATAGAAAAGAAGTTCGTCCAGTCTATCCCGGATTTTGACAACAAAGTCATAGACGTCTTTTCCAGCATGAAAAATAGGAGAATGGATTTTATGTACAAAAAATAGGTAAGTTTTTTCTTGTGCCCACCCTCTTTCTTAACTCACGAGCCGCCACTGCAAATTTTAATGAGTAGAAGGACAAGAACTAAGATTCCAATACATAGTAAATTGTTGAAACCTCAAAATTGTAATAATGCTCAGAAATTGGTACAGAATAGACAACAAAAATATAAAATGTATTATGATAGGCATTCGAAAAATAAGAATGAATTTAAGGAGGGTGATAATGTACTGTTAAATAGAGATAAGAAATGGGAGCCTGCTAAGGTGTTAGAGAAACATCATGCACCAAGGTCATATATCATACAAGACACTAAAGGTGACATTTTACGTAGAAATTCCTTACATTTACGAAAAACACAAAATGAATTCAAGCTTGATGGTAAAATAACAGATTTAGCTGGCTCCGAACAATTGAAGCTAACTGAAACTAATGTAAATGATGTACATACCTGATTCCAACAATTTTAATGTAACTGAATCTAATTTAAATGTAGAACATAGTGAGGGTGATGTTCAACCTGAGCGAACTCAATCAGCAACTCGTAGTGGCAGGCGCATTACTCCACCTACTAGGTTTAAGGATTTTGTTTGTCAGTGAAAGAGGAAGATGTAACATAACTACCTAGATTTAGTGTGTGGCAACACTGCTTAAAAATGTAGTAGTTGATTAGACGTATTCGTATCAGAGGTGTACATTTTATTTTGTATTAAAGTTATAATAAGTATATTAATAAACATTTGACAGTGTAGATATTTTTTTGACCTAGTTGTTGGAGAGTCTCTATGTTGCTGCCTTGTATGTTGTCGAAGAAGTTTTTAGTAAGCCCGAGTACGAACTGGTCGAGTCTGTCCATTGCTAATTCGTAATTAATTTGTTCATTACGCATGTACCACGGAGCATATTTACGGCCAAGCGAAGAATTTTGTTTTGAAAAGCTTGCCTTTTCTTGAAGTTGGTAGCTGAAATGATACTCCACACCGGACAGGCATAGGTGATAACTGGCCTAAGCAGGGTTTTGTAGAGTAACAGGATACATTCACGCCGAAGGTTTTTTTTTGTTGATCAATGGGTATAGCTGTAGTAGCCTGGCATATTCTTGATTTAATATTTGGTTGATATATTAACTTCATGTTAGACGGGTATCCATGTAAACCCGTAGGTACTTAACAGATTCACCACGTAGATTCCATGGGATGTCCGTTCCAAGAATGTTGATGTTGGGATGGGATGGTTGTGGATTCGCTTCAGCGTAAATATTTTTGTTGTCAGGATTAAGTTTAATGCTTAATGGTTAGCCATTGCGTTAGTGCATCACATGCAGTCTGTCAAACGCGTTGGTGACATCCAGAAAGGCAATAACGGCGAATTGTTTATTTTCGAACCGTTTCGAAATAAATTCGGAGATTCGTTGTAGTTGTTGTACTGCAGACTGCCCCTTCCTGAACCCATACTGTGCTCCTGGTATTACCTGTCTGCCGTCCAAAGATGTTTTTAAGCGTTGTGCGATAACTTTTTCCAGTATTTTGGGTAAGGTAGGGAGGAGGCTTATTGGACGATAGTTATTGCTGTTCTTTTTGTTCTGACCTTGTTTGGGAAACATAAGAATGTGTGCGAGTTTCCAAGTTGTAGGGAAGTAGCTAATTCTCACGCAGGCGTTAAATAAGCTTGATAGAAACGCCAGTGCTTTATTAGATAATTGTTTTAGAATAATATTGGGGATCAGATCTTGCCCAGGAGCTTTTTTCATTGGAAGAGCATTGATGTAGGATTCTAGTTCCCTAGGAGAGGTGGGATCGTTAAAATCGTTATTAATTCCTAAGTGGGTTTCTACATACGATTGAACTCTGTTGACATGCCTTCGATTTTCATCGGCTATTGTTGGTGTGAAACTTTTTTCTAGGTCCTCGGAAAATAGTCCGCATTTTTCCTCATCCGTGGCATATGAGGAATTGTTTTCGGTTAAGGTAGGAATTAGGTCATGCTGTCTGGTTATGTTTTTCGTAGCTTTCCATAGTTCAAGGCCAGTTGGTTCAATAGTTTCCAAATATTTACTATAGTTATTGATTCTGTAATGTCCATCTCACGTCTTATTCGATGGCTAATACTATTCAGTTGATGTTTGGTTAGCGGATTCCTACTTTGTTGCCACTCTCTTGTAAGTTTGCTTTTCTCTTTTATTAAGTCCAGTATGTATTTCGGGGGGATATTGGGATTGAGCATTTTGCGTTTAAGGTTTGGGGTGGTTGACTGGTGAACAGATTCTGTAATGGCTGTCGTTAGTGCTGCAACTTGATCGTCTAGTTCTTGAGTACCTACTACCAATCCTTGACGAATTGTTTAGCTGTGCATCCAGTTTTTCTTTGAATAACTCCCATTTGGCATAACCTTTAATTAATTTAGGTAACTTAGGTCTGAGAACTGGAGTAGTAGTGAAAGTTTATAAGCACGGGTAGATGGTCAGAGTCGAGTTCAAGAATTACGTTATGTTGAATTGGATAAGGAAAGTTTTTCTCAACTACGATGTCCAATATATCCGGCTGGTGACCTATTCGGCATGGGAAATATGTGAACTCGTTAGGCGGTATAATTTGGAGTTGATGGGAAGTTGCAAGATTGTTTAACTTGGTTCCGCTTGGGTTATTAGCACGGCATCAATAGGTGCCTTTGCTGTTGTGATCGCCATAACCAACGCTTGCGTTGGGCTATTGAAGACCTTAATATCTTCCTCGCTTATGATTTTGTTAGGCTGTATGTGCTGATAACCCTTAGTTGATTATTATTACGCGTATTGATGATAATTGAAATTGTCTCTAAGCTGGTGGTAATAATGTCCTCGGTTGTGCTGTATTGAATATTTTGCTTTACGATGATAGCTACTCCGTCCCATGATATGGTTGACAGCCTGTCTTTGCTAAAAATGTGGTACCCGTTAATTTTGAAGATCTCGCCTTCGGCGAGGTGGGTCTCCATATGGAAGCTATATCTACACTATATTTTGCTAGGAATGATATGCACATTGCTCTTTGTGATTTTAGGCGATTGGCATTCCAGTTAAGGGGGTTAGATTTTGTAGGGTGTAGTGTGAGTTATCCATTGAGTAGGTTAGGGAGGATTTGCTCTAGCAGGAAGGATTTAATTTGGTTTAAATGAGGGATAATTAAACGTTTTATAAATTCTAGGATGTTGTCAAGAAGGGAAGAGGAGGGTAGGCTATTAGCTTGTGTTGCTTCACTGTATAGTGTTTTGGAATTTGAGGGCTGCGATTGTGTTAATCTTGTTTGTCTGATGGGTGATCGCAATTTAAGTAACTCTTGATGATGAGGACAGCCTCTGTAGCTCGCGGAATGATTTCCGCCACAGTTTACGCAGCGGGGCCGTTGGTTGTCCTATATTTGACATGCTTTTGGTGGATGATCGTCTAAACATTTTATACATTTGGGTTTGGCAGCATAGGCGATTCAAATTAACTTTTCCCGCGCGCACACAATCAGCTGTTTTAGGTGAAACAGTCTCACCCGCTAGCAGGTTCTAAATAAATCGTTGCGCAGTGTAGTGATTTAGTGAATGTGTGTATTTTTTGTTCTTGTTCGATTTTGGCTGTAATTATGAGTCACAATAATTTATTTATAATTATTATTTATATTATATTATATTTATAATGCGAGTAAGTTCGAATTCGACAACACAGACAATTAGAACATTGTACAAACAGTTCTGTACAATCAATAACGACTCTAACATTTTTAAACTTACTGCAACATGTATGTAGGTAGATTTGCTAAAATTTCTTCACGCGCAGGAAAATAAATTGTAGGACTAAGTACTACGTACAGGACATTCAACATAGTATAATATATGGTTTTACAAGTTTGTGAAGATAAACCACCAAAACAATATGCATAAAACAACATACGACGAGTTATTTTTTAACTTAATGAAAGTCAGAATGATTCTATCCCGAATGGTTAAACGATCCTGAGGTCAATTATTACAGTTAGGCCAAATATGTTCACTACTGCAACATTTCTAGCTCCTACTTTTGGAAAATAATGAAAGCTAGGTTACGGCACCTTTTGCTTTTAGAATCGCAATTAAACACACAACAAAACGTTTTGTCATTGCTTTCCTTCTTTGGGGGAAACTCCATTCTTCAAGTATTGACGTTTTAGTTGCTTAAATATATTTTATAATACACGAATGTACCTTACAATAATTTATTAAAACCAAATGATTATATTGGAATTGTCACTAGCGGCTGTGTTTTAGGAGTTCATCACAATTCCGCCAGAGGGCGTATTGCTTAGCTTGAATCGCCTATAGTATTTTTTTGTATGTGCAAATAGCTGGCATTTATGACATTGAGGGATGTAATTCGGCTTGCGTCTTGCCTCTACTGTAACAATTGCGTGACAGAGTGTATTGACATTGTAAATATCTTGGGTCGATTCGCCTGCTGGTAGTAGGACAGCACATACAGGAATCGGATATCTTTCTTTGTTTAATTATTTGCTTCTGATAGCAGTTGTGAATTCGCTATTTTCGGTGATTAACTTTAGATCTTTGATTATCTCTTGGTGATTATTAACGTTGTGAAGAAAAATTGGCGGTATTCTATTTTTGTTTGATATGTTATCAGTGGGTTGACTTACTTGTTACTCGTTGTTGTCTGTTGTTTGTTCAGTTGATATGGTATCAGTGGGTTGACTTTCTTGTTGCTCGTTGAGGAGCCACACCTAATACTTCTGCAAACCATTTTAGCTCGGGATGTTCGTTTCAATCATTTTGAACTCCGCTACAAGCAGGGTTTTTAAATTAACTCTTTTCAATTCTGACAAATTTCTTTTGTTTGTGAAGAAGTTGTTTTAGAGTGATGATCTCAACAGAATAGTTTTATAAAATATATATTTTTTTAAGAAGTTTTTTAGTGCCTCAACTTTATAAAATATAGAAACGGTTATATTGATATTTAAATAAATTCTTTTGCTACTATTGCGCTCATAATGACTCACAAATTTGATAAAACTTGTTTGTCGTCCTCTTTACTTGCACTCAGCTTCTGAGAATTTCGATCTCCTCTTTTCTCTTTTGAAATAACACCATATTTAAAATATTTGAATTATTTTTCAAACGACGTGTAGGTAGTTGTATCTAGTTTTCCACAATGGCAGGTGGCATCTGGCGCGGTGTCCCCTCCTTTCCACATTCTCGTGGGATTCATTATGGAAAAACTACAAGAAAAAAAATCTCAAGCGAAAGAAATCGGAGGACTCGCCAGTGAGCAATGCTTGTGTTGAGGTAACAGTTGCTCCTAAGGAACACATTACAGCGTCAATGGAAATGGTCCAATAACAGGAAGTAGGTTTGCCTAATATAACTGAGGCTGGACCTTCAGACATGAACCAGACGTCGCTAAGATGGGACAGCAATCCAAAAGAAAAGGAGCAGGAAAAAGCTAGGACTGGACAAAGGAACATCCTGCATAAAATGAAAAAGGAGGAAGATCAAGGAAAAGGTAGAAAATGAGAGTATCAAAACATCCCAATCGGATTCTTCAACACCTTTGTCGCAAAAGCAGCCGACGGGAAGACCCAGGCCCCAACCACATACTGGATCTTCCAGTCAGGTAGCTAATGATCTGAGGGTGGCGGTGATAGACAGATGCCACCCCCCTCATCAAGCTGGATCAGGGTAAGCGGACCTGATCCCGAAGAAGCTAATAAACACGATGGACCAGAATTCCTTGGTGAGTGCGAGGCTACCGCAGTTTGAAGGAACTAGGTACACGGGACGCTCGATACGGACCGTATGAGCCAATGCGTTTACTAAAAGTTAGTTGAAGCAGTCCATGTAGGTTATGGGCGCACTTTAAAAAGGGACCGACTTGCCTGCGGTCTAGGCCAAAGATCTCCCGAAACGACCCATGGTTCTGGTGTGGATTCAAGGAACACCAGAAGAAACCGTCAGAACCTGGCTTGAGCTTTGGAACGTAGGTGGAAAAACGGGAGACTGGCGGCGTCTAAGCAATTCGAATCACATAATCAAAGTTACGGAAAAATACAATTCTCTTGTTACGTAACTTCAGCTGTATTCACAAAGTGTTTTATCAACTTCTGGTGTAATTTTTCATGATAGGTACATGGCATTAAAATCTAAATTCCATAACACGTTTTCCTGCAGTGTCAGAGGAAGTCCTGATGCTGCAAACTCTTCTAGGTTGGTAATGCCTTGATCGCAAAGAGCCCTTCTCAGAACAGCGATTAAGTTTGTATTGAACAAAATATCTATTTGTATGCAGTAAATTGAATAAGACAAAGTTACAACTTTTATTGGTTTGTTGTGTAACGAAGTTTTCGGGGAGCAACCGTTTCAGCATTTAGTAATTAAATGTTAGGTCGCTTTAGTTTCTGAAAGAGGCGTCTGTAGCAGTGCAAGTGTGGAGTTCTAAATGGTTTTCTCCCACGCATTTACCATCGCGTTTGATCACACTCTGGAAGAGCCACTTAGAGAAACGGAACCCGGTATAAACCCGGAGTCCCAGCACAAATTCATTAACTTGGAGACCGAGACTTCAGCGAGGAAGTTAGCCCGAAACTTGAAGCATCAGACCACCAGAAAAGGAAGCAAGCCGAAGTTAAGCCTCCGAAATAAATGATTGAAGGTTTTATAAGCCGGACAGGACAGATTAATTGGACCTTTGATTTTCATATGTTATCCGCAATTGGGGTTCCAGAACTAATTTGAAAATACGTTCTATTCGGTCAGATCAGATTGTATTTTCAAAATTAGGCTTTAATATAATTCCAAGTATTCACCGTACGGTAATGTTTCATTTAAAATATCCTACGAAACACTTAATTTCATTTAGCGCCGAGATTATGAAGCCAAGCCGGGTTTCCTGGCTCATCTGGGCCGCAGCAAACCGCTGATAACCTGGTTTCGTTCACTGAACCAATGAAGGCAAGGAAGCCATAAACAACTTCACAGGCGAATTAAACTAACGAGTACAAGTATCACATGACAATTTAATTTTATAACTGTGTGAACATTGAAAACGACTCCGATTAGTGGTTTTGTGGGAGAATTTTGTTTACCGCATTTAAAATTAACTGCCAGGTGGCAACAATTTTGTTTGTTTATTGAAATCTACAGAGTACAACCGCCGCTCGCCACAGGCAGCCTCCTGAGAACACCGGTTGCAGTGCCATCAAGGCGACCTACGACCCAGTACCAGAGGCGTACCTACCAGGTTTTAGCTGATGCTATTACCTTGTGCGAATATTATTACTTTTATTTATCACATCAGAATCAAATACATTTAAATATAATAAAACATGTTATAACTATTACAGTCTTGCCAGATGTTATTGCGAACTCCTGGCTGTGAGGTAAACCCAGCTCCTGTCTCCATAAGGACGGAATGTTACAACTTCAAAGGTTTTTTGCCTGTATGAGTGCACATATGTCTTTGTAAACTCTTCTTCTGTGCACTTTCAAAGGTACACGCATTGCATTTGAATGGTTTCTCGCCTGTATGTGTTCTCATATGCGTTCGCAAGTTACTTTTGTGAGCACATTCAAAGCCACATACATTGCACTTGAAAGGTTTTTCTCCTGTATGAGTGCTCATATGACTTTTCAAAACGCTTTTGTACGTACTTTCATAATTACATACATTGCATTTGAAAGGTTTCTCGCCTGTATGTGTTCTCATATGCGTTCGCAAGTTATTTTTGTGTGTACTTTCAAAGCCACATACATTGCACTTGAAAGGTTTTTCTCCTGTATGAGTGCTCATATGACTTTTTAAAACGCTTTTGTACGTACTTTCATAATTACATACATTGCATTTGAAAGGTTTCTCGCCTGTATGTGTTCTCATATGCCTTTGCAAGCTAATTTTGTGTGCACTTTCAAAGCCACATACATTGCACTTGAACGGTTTTTCTCCTGTATGAGCGCATATATGTCTTTGTAAACTCTTCTTGTGTGCACTTTCAAAGGTACACACATTGCATTTCAATGGTTTCTCGCCTGTATGAGTGCTCATATGCAATCGTAAGCTATTCTTGCGAGCACTTTCAAAGTCACACACATTGCATTTGAATGGTTTCTCTCCTGTATGAGTGCTCATACGTCGTTGCAAGGTAAACTTAGGTGCTCTTCCATAGTCGTATACAATATATTTATATAACTTTTCCCCAGTACGAGTTTTAACCCTTTGATCCATGATGCACTTCAATGGAGATTCTATTATTACATGATCTTCATTGTTACTAGAGATTTCAGTTTTTATATCTAATTCTTCATGTAATGATTCCAGTTTAATCGAGCAATCCTTTTTATATTTAACATCAAGTTTTAAATCGGAAGCTTCTGAAGACAATTCCCATGTTTGAATCTCTTCCTGTTTTACTGTAACATATGTACCTACATGTTAATATGTGGGTTACTAAATATTACATAAGTATTTAAACTAATATAAAATTATCCCAATTTTAAATAACAATTAAGAAATAATTAACATTTACCACACATCATTAAATTACTAATATTTTGTCAATTTTAATGGAAGCTTTCATATTATTACAGTTGCTACAAATTACATTGGCAAGCATTGTAAAAATACCAAAACTTTCTTATAATTGTTTTTTGAAGGAAAATCCTCTTTTATTAGTATTTACTCCTACTTGCTTGTACTATATTACTTAGAATTGATTTTAGATGTATAATGCAAATTTGTTGTAATGACTGACGAAGCAAACGATCATGTTGTGCCAAGATTTAATCAATTTTATAACGAAATGGACGTGAAGACTCAAAAGATCAATTTAGAGAAGATAGGTATATGATTAAAGTAAAAACAAAACTAACAGGTGAGCTAAACACAAACAACAGCGGTATAGTAAAATTAATAGAAAATGTTCAAAAAAATCAAACAAGAATAAACAAAAAATTAGACAAACAGGTCTTAAGGTTAAATCATTTCGAAAGAGAACATCAGAAAAGAGACAGACTACTGTACGGTTTTGAAATGGAAAAAATGGGTATAAAATTGAAAGTAAAATATGAAGCACGGAACCTGGAAGCGATCAGCCCACTAATAGTAAGCATAATAAATATGAGACTTAAATATCAAATGTTTGAAAACAAAATACTACTCAAGGGATCAAAAATAATAATAGATGACCACTCGAAGAATATCTTACATGTGAGAAAATACTTGCTTCCATTAATGTACTACCTCCGAGAACCAGGAAAGCACACAATAATCAGCTCACTGATCCTCGAAATCAAAAAATGGACGAAAATGATATACAACAAGTAAAAGAAGTACTAGAGCAAACTAAAGGAAAGAAGAAAGCGAAAAAGAGCCACAGATCCGAAGAAGAAGAAAACCAACTGTAGAAAAGATTAACAAAAACAAACCAGGAATGGTGCAAACTCTTTAGGCTCCTTATCCTACAAAAATATCAATATAATAAGCGGTAAAGGAAAAAGAAAGGAACAGAACAGGGACCTTAGGCGCAAGCTCTTTCGAATATCGGGAAGAAAGACCAATCATGTAGCAATTAAAATCAACAGAAGACACCCAAAAGAAGACGACACAAGCTACGGCCACCGGGGAAAAAAAAATCAGAAATAACAGAAGAAACAACACTTCAGAAAGTTAGTCATTAGGGGAGTAAGAGACCTCCCCTCCTCCGAACAGAAAGAAAATATATAACACACTTAACTTGAAAATATGTACAAAGAGAACTTTAAAATCAAAAGAAAGAATGATAGAAATGGAAACATTGTATGCGACATGATAGGAATGGCAGAGCTACGAAGAGAAGGTGAG
>JABXWE010038642.1:0-32959 GCA_014611495.1 Limonius californicus
AATATCACAGCAATATATATATATAATACAAATTGAGGGGCTGGGGTGGCTCAGTGGTAAGGTAGGCAGGCTTTGGATGTAATAGTCCGAACGCTTCCCGATTCGATTTACTCAAGGGGTCGGAAATTTTTCTAATTCCCTGGGTGGTTGGTACTGCGTCCCGGTCTCCATTTGCCATTTGGGATCAAATTAATGGCACTCCTCGTATTACGGTAGCGTTAGAGAAGTAATAGGAATAATCATATTAGATAAACACTTTCTTAGATGTCATAAAATCATGAAGAAAAATGCTCACACTGTAAATTCATTCGAAACGTAAGATAAAAATATCAATGGTCTCACAGTACAGGTTGAAAAAAAAAGGTTAAATGTTTTAGGATCTTATGGTGCTAATTAAAGCAAGTTAGTTTTATGTTGTTGTGGGGCCTCGGTGGAGTAGTGCGGAAACGCAATGCCACTCGAGGTCACGCGAAATTCGGTGCGATCGGTCGAGGTTTCGAATCTCGACTGGGGCGACCGCATTTTGCTTAGTTAAGTTTAGGGTGCATGTTGCATGAATGGCTAGTTTGCGAGGGACGCCCGCTCCCCCCTGAAGTAATGGAGGTTCCGGGGGGTGGGGGGGGGACGGTAGTATGAATGAATGAGAAAAAAAAGTTTTATGTTGTTATAAAGTTACTAACCTTTTGTACGTAATTACGTTTATGTGAAATAATTAAAATATTTCCTTTAACTGCTTTAATAGAAATTAAATTATATGTCGTAATTTTACGTAAGTAATAAATTATTATATGTGATTATTTTATATTTTGATTTTTACCTATTAGTGACGAGACTTTTAATAACCTTGGCAATATTAACTTCTGATTAATTGTAATTTCGGCGAAGTAAGCCAAGAACAGTTAATAGTTTGTATATTCAATTAATCAGTTTACTACGAGAAAAATAGCCGTACTGCAATGTTGGTTGCCTATGTATAGTGGGAAACCTCTTTGGATAACCAGAAGTCAACGTTTGACGAAGGAAAGGGACGTGTCGTCCCCATATTAAAATCTGCATTTGCTATGTTTAGATTTTTATAATTAGCGCGCATTTTTATTCATGTATATCTATCAGTGGTTCTTAAAAAATGGTTTCTTTCGTAACAGCTTTTTCAGTCGACAGCTGTATGAATACAGATTGATATTGCTAGGTATTAGCTTCTCGTTATCGCGTCGTTTTAGTCTACATCTAGTTTAAATATGTAAACACTTTCCAACTGTATACTGAACATGAAAGGGTTGTCTTTTGTATTACCCTGTTATGATTGAGTGACATAGGTTGAATATGCCAGACACTCTTGCACGCGTTGTACACCTTCACTAAGGGTGTGGTATTCAAACACATTGAGTCAGAACAAATAATCACAGCAATCGGAAAATTATTTCATTTTGTTTAATATTCAATCAAAATTTGACAATGACGCAAGCTAAATTTTAGTGTTTATTTTCAAGCAAAACATTATTTAAAATTCTAGTGTTGCTTAGACTTCAAAACAGTACTCGAAAATGGTTTGTTTTCACTGTTGGCGACATCCTCCGCTGATGTTCACACTGTGGTACTTATTTTTACTTATTGGTTGGGTACGATCATTGGAAATCTCGGGGTCAGCGTCAGCGCCACCGCCACCGCCACCGCCACCTCCAGAGGAAGAAGCTCCAGCAGAAGAAGAATAATCTACTGGAAGCTTCTTACTAAAAATAGCAAAATGATATTATAGGAAAACTGAAGTGGTATGCACTTTTCTATGTAATCTTTGAACTTTGGTAATGGAGATGTAGTGAGACAGTTATAATGTATATTCGCTTCAATGGTTTGTGCTTCTTGTATTTGCAGACATTCTATAGGATACTATTGCCGTTTAAAATAAAAATATCAACAAATTATTTAATAATTTTGGATATTTTTTAAGTTTAAATATTAAATATTAAATAAATTAAATAAATTGAAAAATTTGGAAATACGTAATATGAATTAGGGAGTTTGAATATGCAAGTTTTTATTCTAAAATATGAAGTTTTAAATCAAATATGTATGTACTTTTGACAGTGTTGACTTAGTGCTTGTTTATTTATACAGAATGATTAAAATATCATAAAGTCTTAACTATGGAAGCCTGAAATTAAAGTTAATTTAATGTAAAAGTCATAGTATTGTAAGGTAAAGCTTATATTTTGAAATTAATTGTTACGGTAATTTTGACTCAAAATGAAAACAAAACATATAATTTTAAATATTTGTGGAGGCTGTTGGCCATACCTTAAATTTGTAAACAAAGACATTCATAAATTGCGATTATATCGAATATGAGGTTTGGAATGTAATTTCGGAATTGAGGCCTTCCCTCGAAGAAGGGTTCATGTAACAATTGATAAATTTTCAGGAATGAAAAAAAAAACGTTTCATTTGTCTTTATTTTATTATTAATCCGGTAATTCATGCTTAAAAGTGTGTTAATTCAAATTTAAATACAAGCATATACAGTATAATAAACAAAATATGAAAAATAACAACAATACGGACCATTCAAAGTCGTTTCCGTGGAATAAGGGTTCATGTAATGATAAATGAATTTTTATTAAAGGATTACTGGGATGAAAAATACACTTTATTTTTTTAAATAAAATTAAATCTAAGTGTTACTTGTTCTTCTTTTCTGTACACTTTCATAAAATTCGATATACTTTAATGGTATGTAGTCAGTCATATCTATCAAGTTCTCCTTTTTCTCGAATGTTATTTTAAAAGATTCTGTATAAAGTAATGGAAAATGTTGCAGCGTAGGTTGATTTACGTTCCTCTTGTTACAAATTTTGAAGGTAGTCCAAGGCTGAAGTGTATTGTAGCTGGACCATCCTGGTTGTATTTAAACCACATGTACTGGGTGATTTTTAAATTAGGATTTCTAGTAATGTTCTTCTCTATAGCTGTTAAATCCCTAAAATCTTCCTGATAGAGCATTTTTACCTCAAAGGGTTTTGAATCTTGGGCACTCTCTATCACATCTTTCCACATATCAGGAACAAACACTTTGGATACTGTTTTCCTCTTTTCTATCAACGCAAAATCCCTAGAAAGCTATGCCCAGAGCAAAGAAACTTCTGTTCTACCATTGTGAAATACCGGAATTCTATTAGATAATGACAGAGGGTAACTATCTTCCAGTTATTATTTTGGCCGACACATCTGTCCGACCAAATTAGCTGGCTTCTTCCAATATAAGATAACGATCTTGAACATATTTCAATATGGCTGAAGCTATTTCAGAGGAGCCTCTGCCAGCTACGGACTCGTGCCATAGGTTCACCCTAACTTCATCCGAACCACTATTGGATATACAGAAGTTATAGCATGAATATTGACGTTGGTAGAAAACTGAGGAATGTGTCAATGTAGGGCAGAATAAAACTGGTTGCAAGTCAATGCAGATAACATGCTTATTTGAATTAGATCTTTTGCTTGCAATAATGTCATCACTTAAAAATTTATATCCTGCTTCTGCCTTTCTATGGTGCAGTTCACTCTGCTGTGCTATTTTCTTTTTGGATGCTTCATTTTCTGCACATTGTAGTTGCATATACAGTTTATCGTAATACTTACATGTATCACTTCGTGGAATGCCAAATTTGAAGTTGTTTTGGCTAAAAACATCACGGTATAAACGAAACTTAACACCAAGTTCAGGGAACCCACCTATAAATAGGGAGTAGATTTTTTTCAAAGTAAGTTTGGGGTGTAAATACATTGACTTTGATTTTGCTCGAGAGTAATGCGACTCTTGTTTTGGGAAACTATTTATATGCTTGCGAATAGTAGTTTTGACGTCTTCTGCTATTGCGTGCGGTCGGTTTTCATGCTTACCACGACAGTGTTGCGGATTAATCACGCCATTTTTCATTTTTGGTTGCAGTACCTGAAATGTCTTTGCTGCAATTTGAAAAGCATTGCATAACCTATTTTTGCAAATCGGTAGGGTAATATTTTTTTTAAATGTAATAAAATACGTAAAGGTAGTTAACTTTTTGGAGGTAGCATCGCTTTTACCTTTGCGCCGTCTGCATGGATCTTGCATGGACATGCATTTAAGTAGATATGAACTTTGCTCATTGTAATTCATTAAATAAAAGGCAGCAAATAGGTCTCGCTTATCATCTTGAGTAATACTAGCACAACCTTCTGTCTTGCAGTTGTGGGGATTGCAAATTCGCGCCTAAAAGAAATTAGCTAGGTTAGGTTATAAGACATTTACCCTTTTTCCACGTACCACTTCGGATGCCATTTTTTCAGGTATTATATGGCCTTTTCTGTTCAGATACTCTTTATCGCTATTTCTCTATACCTTTTTCGTTCATTGTCTTTCCATTTATCTAGGTTTATCTTCCTTTTTCTCACTTTATTTAGGGTTTTATTCAACGAGGGTGTGACATTTACGTCTGACATTTTGAACAGCACAATAACATAAACCTTTCTTTCACGCTATGGAAAATACTTTCGCTCTTTTACTGAAGATGGAGACGCTTTGGTATATTTTGAAATTGCCCAGCAATGCACGAAACTAACCATAGAGCTGCACAGTTTTATAAATAAGGGATGATCAAGCGAAGATCCAACAGATGTCAGTTTTGGCGCAAGACCCTACCGTGTAAATCGTGTTTCTAGAAGTCTTGATGGAGCAACGATTAATTATTAAAGTTTGCTGTAGATTAGGGAAAACTCCAACAGATACACAAGGAATGTTAAAAACAGTGAACGACAATAACACTTTGAGCCATACTAGTGTGTTTGAATGGTTTCACAGACCGTTCAACGATCTCTCGAAATGCAGATTTGGTCGCAAGAGTTTGTGAAATAATAGCAAAATATCGCCGAACGATGACATTTACGTCTATAAGGACATCATTCGATAAATTTTGCATAAGATTTGCGGCGAGAGAGGAAGAGACAATTTGTCTCGCATAGTCTTACAAATGAGCAAAAATATAAAAGAGTAGCATCGTGCGCAGACTTCGTTCAAACTTGTAGAACTTGTGAAAACATGTAATTTTTTTCACTGCGCTTTCAACTAGTTATTCGTTATGGGGGGCGGTTAAGAAGAGGTTCTATGAATCCCATCCCACCAAGCTTATCCCGGCTCAGCACATTTTGTGGGGTCTAGCATGCCTCGCCCTTGAAAAACCCATGCCGCAGACACCACAAATACCTTGGGAAAGTGCAGTGCCCAGGATTCAAACCTGAGCGACTTTTGTAGAATAATCTAGAAGCCAAGCACTGCGGCCACTGCTCTACCGCGGTCCCCTATCAGTTATCGGTGTTTCAGTAAGCTCCTAAGACGTAACGCCAGAGCATGTAGTGGATCATTACCAAACCAAAAACTTTCGTTTGCATAAATACAGGATCTAAATCATGCTGCTTACTTTTTTTTCGGTAGCAGGGAGTGATCCCTAAAGACTTTGTGTCCGAAAGAGCATTCTAGGTTGAAGTGATGAAAATATTATTGCTGAGTAACCGCAATGTGGAGAAGACAGTCATTGGTTCTTGCTACATGTTAATGCGCCTGCTTATTCTGCACTCATCTTCAAATCATCTCTTATGAAACACGGTGTTGTTAAAATCAAACACCGTACTTCCCTGGCTTAACATCAACAGATATCTTTTTTACTAATGTGAAAACTATTCTCAACAAGAGACGATTTTAGAATGTCAAAAATATTAGGAAAAACGTAGCAACCGAACCGGAAGTAGTTTTTCTGACGACTTTGCCTAATGTTTCTAAAAACTGTTAGAAGTTAAAATAAGTCCATAAAGTTTTTCTTCTTGTTGTGCCAGTCCGAGAATTAAATGGCCAAACTTCGCATGTAGTAGAAAATATTATCAGGAAATTTAAAGTAAATATAGGAGTTGGTCCAATAAAAAATAAGAAATCTATGTTTTAATTCAAAGGGAAAACATTTTTGAGTACTAGGTTTATAACAGATGACTCTTATTTGTTATTGTTTGTGTGCCGTTTTATTATTGGCCGTGGAAGAAAATAATACGTAAAGTTTGGAAGTTATTGTTAGCAAAATTATATTTATGATATTGATTAAACTTGATATCTGTTTTTGGTGGCAAGATTGTTGTGTTTCTCGTAGCACAACAGTTAAGAGCTAACCCTAAGAACTTCACAAAATGCAAAATTTAACATGTTGTAAACATAAAGTGGTTGGATTTGTATAAGGAAACGCTTGCTGTATTGGCCTTACATAAAGTTATTAAATTTATGGTTGCAAATTATAATTACAGATATTATGGTTCAGTATTGACACATGCATAGGGCGACAATGCAGCTTTTTAAATTTTAAATAGAATTTTAATAACCTTTGTATCTTTGGTGCAATCGAAATGAAAAGTAAATGAGAGCAGATTCTGATTGTCTTTTCTACTGCATTGTAACCATTGCGAATACATGGAGTCACCACTGCATTCGAAACATAAGGAATCTCTGGTGTCGAAGAAATTTAGTTCCCAATTATTTGCAAGTGAAATAATAGGGTCAATGTTTTGTGATGCTGAAGGGAATCGATTAATTGGTTATTTGGAACCAAAAGTCACAATTTATTATTGCTGAATATTAGGCCGGCTGGATATGGCAACTGTGCGGAAAGATTAAATAGAAACATTGCGGTAAGTTAAACGCCGGAATTTTATTGCTTCATGACAATGCCTCTTTGCAGAAGTCTAAGGTTGTGCTTTTCGTAAGTCAGCCAGCCACCCTCAACTAGCCTGTAGCTATTTTTACGTTGGCAATAATCGAAAATGCCAGTTAGTGATCACAAAATTTCTGGTCAATCCTGAAGTGAAGTTAGTAGTAAATTTGTATCTTAGGTTTCAAGACTTTGAGAGGGTCCGAAATAAAAGCGTACTATGAAATAAATAAAGTATATTTAATACGTACAGGGAATTGTTCTTTTTAGAATACATTGCCTAGGTATACTTTTAAAAAGAACGCGTCAGTTACGCCTATTGTGTAGGCAACCATCCATACCGATAACAAAAAACAGAAGTAAACGTCACGGTAGTTGTGAATTATTTGAGTATGAAGGTTATATTGATGCAGTGTTTATATTAAATAAGTATTTCACCCTGTATATAGGACGCAAATGATGACTTATTTGTTAAATACAAAAATCGACAGGGTGATTTTCCTGTAAGGTCCGTGAACATTGTACTTCCTTTGTATAACAAAAATACATCAGCGGCAAAGTGGTGTAATGGTCAGCATAGGTGCCTTCCAAGCAGTTGACCCGGGTTGCATTTCCGGCCATCACAAACTTTTTTTAATTATTATTTTTTGTTATAACTATTAATTCTGATTTGTTCAACGTAGCATAACATATTTAATTTCAATTCTTCGGTTAAAACGTGAATACTTTTAGTTGTTGTTTTATGTTAAATTTTCTAACAATTGTTTGTATGGTTCGAACACAAGGAATAGGTCTTTCTCGATATTTTAGTGAAAATAAGTCGCTCACAGTTCTTAAGCTGTTACCATTCTGAGACCACATTAGAATTTCCACTTTTTCGTCTTTACTGTACATGGTTGTATAAAAAAACGCAGGAAGACGCTAAATAAAGATTAATTTTATTTTTTTACCATTGAATTAATTTGATTGTTTTGGTCGCAGCATGGTTTAGTTGTCGGTATAGTTGGTTGCCTACATAATAGGCGTAATTGATGCCTTCTTTTTAAAGGTATACATAGGCAATGCATACTAAAAAGAAAAATTCACTGTATATAATAATTTAAACATTATGTCGAGAAATTCTCTTGTAAGAATTATCGTGAAGGAACATTGCTGATAAATCTAAACCTCTATGATTCCTCTTATTGTCAAATCGTTCTCGAGTAGGTTACAATATCTATAAACTGTCAACATTTCGTATGTACAAAATATTGTTACAGAGAGAAGAAAATACCCAACGTGGATAAAAGATGTACGGAAAAATTGGAGTAAAAACGGAAACCTGATAAATTAGTAAGAAGAGTAACGAAGTATCTTAAATGAGAAAACCATCCAGCTGGATAGAATATTGTATATCCAAGCCTAAGTTAGAAGAATTTCTATATAAAATAGGTTATGCACACATTTAGACTGTAGCTTACTTAAATAAAAAGGTATAAGTTAAGTGTTCAAAATACAGTACATACCGTTCAAGCTGCAAGTTTGAGTTATGTTTGTCTTACGTTATTAATACGAGGCTGTTTCAAATGAAATCCGGATTGTGATTATACTTGTTTATTTAATAACTGAATTGACAAAAAAATGTTATCACTTCTTTATGTAGTTCCCCTGCCTCTCAATACACCTTTTCCAACTGTCAACCAAAGCCTCTATTCCGTCGGAGAAGAATTCTTTTGGTTTTATGCGAAACCATTCATGCACCGCATTTTTACGCTCTCATCATCCGGAAAATGCAGCCCACCTAAACCTCTTTTAAGTGCTCCAAACATATTATGGTAATCGCATGGTACCACATCGGGAGAATACGGAGGATGTTCAATAACTTCAAATCTAAGTTTCTTTATCACTGCCTTGGCTTGCATCGAGCAATGCGGCCGAGCATTGTCGTGTTGGAGCAAAACACCTTTTGACAGAAATTCGCGTCGTTTTGCCCTTATAGCTGGCTTCAGTTTATCTTTTAATAGGTTGCAGTATGAAGCACTATTGACTGTGGAACCCTTCATCATGTAATCTTCTACAAGTACTCCTTTCTTATCCCAAAACACAGTCAACATTACCTTTCCAGCCGATGGAGCAGCTTTAAATTTTTTGGGTTTGCGTGATGCTGAGTGACGCCATTCTTTTGATGATTGCTTACATTCTGGCTGAAAATGGTGAACCCAGGAATCATTACCAGTCACTATACGATTTAGAAAGGCAGCTCCCTCTTTTTCGTAACGTGACAGAAGAACAGTAAAAGCTTCAATCCTTGTTTGTTTAAGTTCAGGCGTTAATTGCCTAGGGACCCATCTCGCACAAACTTTTCGGTATTTCATCTGCTCAAAAACAATATTATGTGTAGAACCGATACTCATATTAATTTTTGAAGCAATTTCTTTTAGTTTTATGCGTCTGTTTTGTAAAATAAGCTCTTGCACAGTTCTAATGTTCTTTTCAGTGATTATACGGTTTGCATGTCCTGGTCGTGGTGCATCTTTCGCAGTTTCGGTGCCGATTTTAAACTCTTTTGCCCATTCAAACACACTTGAAGGAGCTAAACAGCTACTTCCGTACACCTTAAGCATTCTTGAATGAATTTCAGAAGGATTCACACCTTCTGCAGTCAAAAATCTTACCACAGAACGCATTTCATCGCTGGTGCAACTTTGAAGTGACCCCATAGCTGTCAACTGAGAAATTAAATTTGGCTTTTGTTTCCCGACACTTAATAATCAATTCATGGCCTCCTTAAATGTGTGAACTAAGTCATTACCTTCATTATTGGTAATAGGGAATGTATTTAACTTAGTTAAAGACGCAATCCGGATTTCATTTGAAACAGCCTCGTAATTACTCAGTTCTGTTACGTTCTACTGCTCTAATAAGTTTGGATTTCGTAAACCAAACCAAAGTAAGTATAATGTATTCATTGATTTGAGAGTACTGTCACGGTATAGCATTTTTTTTAATGGATGTAGTCCAAGTTAATGGTTGTGGAAAAACAGAGCTGAAGATGTAATAGATTAAACTAGTAAGAATGTAACCCACATAACCAAAGTTTCCCAAAAGATCTACAAGTGAACTTCTTAAAAATACAAGGTCACTATTAGTTAACAAAAAGTTAACCTGTACATTAATTATGTCACAAATTAGTTAACCATAGAGTAACCTTAAGGCATCCTCAAGGTCGCTAAAAGGTTAAATATGGAAGATGTCCGAAACGTAACCTTGAAAGTTATTTTTTGGTTAATAAACAGGTGATAACAATGATGGTTGTGTTACCCAGATTTAAACAAAGGCATAAGAAATATTTTCTTGTGTTAGTAAATTAAATTTGTGGGAACAATGGGACAATTTATGTCGCACCTTTCAACGAAGACCCACAAATTTGCATTTTATAAATTCTCGTGGCTCCTCAAGTCGCTGTAACACTACCAACATGGTATTTCCGCTGTAATAACAAAATACACTACAGGCCGATAAAACAGAACAAAATTAACTTAAGTGATCAAAAAATTATCAATACTATGATTTAATAAATAGAGCCTGGAAAAAGTACATAAGGGAGAGTACTGATCAAAATAGAGATTACGAAATATAAAAGAAGACAGCAAGCAAGACTGTAAGAAAATAGGAAAGACAAATGCTGAACAAGAAAATCGAACAGATAGAAAACTAAATCGAACAGAAATATAAGAAGAAGAATGTTCTTCTACATCAAGAAAACCGAAGAGCGACACACAACGAAGATTCGTTGGAAAGAATAATAAAGATATCACACACCGTTGGAAAAAATACTTACGATACGAGAGGCATTAAATAAAGGAGAAACACGACAATATGAGATAAAAGCAGCTGCCATACAAACTGCAGAACTTGAAATACAAGAACCAGATGAGATGGAAGTAGAAAGAGCAATAGTGGAATCGAAACACAACAAGGCACCATGAAGCGATTACATAGTAGCAGTACTAATAACGAAAGTAGGAGAAGAACTGCACATAAGAATCCACTGTGACGTGTCAAAAGTACTCACAAATGCTTTAAACGTTTTTCTTGTCACGATTTGGAGAAGGGAAAGGTAACCATTGGTTCCGGCAAATTGGTTGAACTAACCACACAGCAAGAATTTGTATGCAAGTCTTAAGGGAAGAGTTTCCACATCGTCCGAGATCTATTTATAACGACTTGAATTGGCCAGTAAGATCCCCCATATCACTGTTCCAGATTTATTTTGGCTATTCCGAAAATAAAGGATGCAAAACTAAGAACAATTGATGAACCGGAAACAAGCATTGGAGCAGAAATTTACACAATTCTGCAGGAATTCATTATTAGGGTTGTGTCTAATTTCGTCCATTGCCTAGAACAGTGGTTTCCAAAGACTAGGTCGCGACCCACCAGGGTGTAGTGTTAGGAAGGTTCCGGGAGGAGTTTGAAAATAAAACAAAATGCCTTTTCAAGACATTTAGTACTGTCTTTCAGAAAGTAGACAGAGATAAAATCAAGTTAAAGTATTTAAATTTTCAATAAATGCAAGAACTTAGACATAAATAACTGTAAACATAAAAACAAGTTACAAAGTAAAAACATTAATGCGATGTAGGTGCGTGTTTTTCAGAAAATAGCACTTAAAATCTGGGCTCTGTATTCGATACACACACAATAATATAATTTTTAAGTACGAAGTGATTTCTTACTTTTATTTTGATGGCAGTCGCAGGCGAGAAAACACTTTCTAGCTTCGTCCGCAAGCTCGGGGCTTCTTGCATTCTTTTGGTCCAACATTGATCTGCGCTCTGGATAAAGAAGTCTAGTGTCAACATTCCATTACATGATGTTTCAATAAGTTTTTCTTTCATGTTTGTCGAAATAGTCGATGAGCTGTTGTTTGAAATTGTGCAAACTGACTTGCTTATCTGCAAATACGTGCCCAAAATTTATCATGCTATTATCCTTAACTAAGTCTTCCATGAGTTATTGAAATCTCTAGAATGAATCAAACTTATTTTTTCCAACAGTAGTCGACCAGAAAGCAAGTTTCTTTATAAATCCGTTAATTCTGTTCGTGGCCGTTATTATGTTATTGCAAACTGCTATTCAGAGTGTTAAAGTGTTTGAAAATAACAAGGAAAGCCAGCCTAAAAAGCAAAAAGCAATTGCAAAATATGTTCTATGGGAAACCGGTATATGATTCTGGCTTCTCATTTTGCAGGTACGTCAAAAGTTCCGCTTTTAACTGAAAAACTCTTTTCAAGGCGTTATTCCTCGAAAGTCATCTTACTTCCTTGTCATAAAGAAGATTCGTATAAACAACCCATGTTTTCAGAAATGTTTCGAAAAATACGAGTCTGAATTGCTTTCCTCTTGATAGCATTTATCATTTTAATGACGTTTTTCAGAACACAACCAATTGTAGAATATAAAGTTTTTGATGCAAGAGTTTCTTGATGTACTTAATAAACAGTGTAACCATGTAGCATCTAGCATTATCTCTTTTGATCTGACAATAAGACCAGATCAATGTCCTGTCATAGCTTTGGCGCCATCGGTGTATACAGAAACGCATTTTGCCCAGCCAATCTCGTACTTATTAGTACTTTGCATGAAAGTGTGGAATAAACATTTTCCAGTGGTATTTTGGTACAAAATAAAATATCTTCAGTAATATCTTGTGCAGTATTGTATCTTACAAATGCTATAAATTGGACACAGTTAGAAATATTCTTGGATTCGTCCATCTGTAATGAGAAGTACGTGTACTTCTTAATATTTTCAACAACTTGTGTTCGAATATCTTCAGCCATGTCACTTATTTTTCTTTAGATAGTATTATTAGAGAGAGGTATTGCTTTTGGCGTGTCAGCCTGTTTATCATCAACCCTTATTTGCGGTATGTCAATAGCTGCTGGTAAAATCAGATCCTCAGCAATTGTATATGGCCTATTGATTTTTACAATGCGAAATGCAATTCGATAACTGACAGTAGTGCTTTTTCATTAGTAGTGGTTGCTGGTATAAAAGTGGCTTGCTCCTTGCGGAGGGAGATTAGCTTTAGGTCTTAACATTAGGTAATAATGACGGTTTTAAAAATTTATCCATCTTTAACAAAACTAGTATAGCTGGCATTTAACGTTAAATATTTCTTATCGATTTATTGCACTCAACACACCGTCAGTAGTACAGCACACAAATTTGAATAATGATTAATCTCATCGCGGTCTGTTACTTATATAAAGGAAAATATATTTTGCAGATTATTTCAGAACCGTATAGCACCCTCCCTAATATGGTGGAAATTTCAGGAAACACGGAAAACAAATAAATAAATTGCGCTACTTGGAAATAGATGGCGTCAGTTGGCCGTTTAGCCGCTGAATCTGAATGACGTTGAGTATTACAATGGGGGGGGGGGGGGGGCGCAAACACATTTTGGCCAAAGGGGGTACCGCTTTAAAAAGTTTGTGAATCATTGGCCTAGAAGAGTGTATTTAAAATAATGTAAGCTACTTGCGGCATATGAAATTTCATACGTAAATTACCTCTTCTATTTTTTTGTAACTTATGACAATAAATTATTAAATAGAGAACAAAATAGCCACTCCGTTTTGACGGTCCCTTAACATAGGTATAAAACAAGTAATTTAAGATACAAGAAGTAGAAACTACCAAGAAATGAAAAGAAAGGCCTCGAATGGAGAAAAATTGGTTGAGGTTGAGGAGGAGAAGTGATTTTTCGATATATGCTTTTTCAAAAATGTTTTTATGAATTCTGGCTTTCTTCTTAATATGTCTTTGTGCGCTACTACTTATTGGCATTATTTTTCATACAAGGAGCGCATCTTAAAGGTAAAACGGTATCATAACATTTTATAAGTGCAAAATATGTATTACTTTTATTTAAGCGTGCGAAAGTTGAAGCGAAGTGGTGAGTTTGTTCTATTCTTTATAATGCCAACAATTTTTTTTTGTTTTCTTTCCTGGAGGGTTATTTTTAAACGTTTAATTGCGATTACTATTTACATACACACAACATTAACGATAACTGATTAGAAAAATCCAATAAAGCGATATTCTGTAATAAGCAAGGCTACTCAGCACTTTATTTGCCCATCCTATTATTGATATTCGTGTGGCGCCTGCGTTCGCTGGGGGGTTGTTGTGGCGACGTGCCCCCTTCAAAATGCGCCAGTTTGCGTCGCGACGCTGGCGTCTCGTGTTTTACGCTGACTCTCGTACATTGCAGAACATGATCTCTTAGTTTCTTCTACTAAACAGCTACGAAAAAACGTAAGAATTTTTAATCTTATCTTTGCTTATCCTTGATGTTTATTTCCAAACAAGTATGCACGAAAATGTTACAAAAACCGGGGATGCTTTTGTTGTTTCGAATAAAATTAGTCATTGCGGTAGGTTACAGTCTGCAAAAAATAAACATCGGAGTGGGAGTTCGCGTGTCGGGGGATTCAGGGGCCGGAAATAAATTTCAGGAATATTTCCCCGAATTTATTGCGCTGCTGCGGAGGAGGCTTCATGTACTTTTAAAAATATTGCGCTTTCTATGATTGGGAAACGTCTAACTGTTGCGAAACTCCGATGTGGGGAGAACAAAAGTTCTTTCCGAGTTTCCCCCATTTTTTGAAATTTATTGCGACCACTTCGGGGTTGTTAAGGCTATTATTAAGCCCCGGTCTTACAAAACTAAACTATTTTTAACACCACAGGTGTGTGTGTGTATCGGTTTCGGAGGTTCGTGATTGGATTTTCAAGCAAGTGGAATAAAGTTCTAATGGTTTTTCTTAACCACCGCGTTCTAATTCCAATATCAGTATCGAAACTGTTTGATTATAGAAGGTGCCTTAAACAACAATTAGTTGTGTTGGGTATAAAAATAAGTTCTACGGGTTTATCAAAGTAAACCTTTTTGAAACTGTTGCCTGTGGATAACATTTTAAATGGGGACTGTTTTTAAATTGCAGGATAAATGTGTATGTCGGAATTTTTCTATTAGGAGAGTTTGATTTATAATATCGAGTTCCATTGTTAAGTCGATAAGAAGGCAATATTTATGCTTTCCGTTTATCGTTTACCTTATCTTTCCTTCAATGAGGGATTGCTTCGTCGGGAGTAAATTCGAGTTGCGACGTTGAAAGACGCGATATTAATATCGGCACATAAAAATGTGGTAGTAGTGGATTATTGTATTTCACGACAAGGCCTTTGCTTTGTGTTGAAATTTCTATTTAGAGAAAGATAAAGCAGGAAAAAGGAGAGTAGTTTCATTTGTTCCAAGGCATGCTTCAAACATTTAAGTTGGGAAACAAAACACGCTTTTAATTAACTGCTACGAATATTTTTAGGATGTTAATTTAAGAAGTTTTAAATTAGTTCTTTTATAAATACAGAAATGAACCTTTATCTATGAAGTTTTACAAATACAGAACTGATTTTTTCTTGTTTCAAGAAGTTGAGGGTGCCTGAAAAATTACCATAGAAAATGAAAACACGCTTGTAAATTCTCACTTTTTCTCGCTAAGATTTATTTGAAGTCCCCAAGTTGTTATTTACCCTTACAACGTTATAACAACGTGTAAAAGCAACTTTCGGTTCCCCAAAACAGATAAAAGTCCAAATAAAAGTTCTAACTCGATGTTTGCGGTGGTCGACTACTTCTAAAGTCGGAGGTTACTCGAAGCTCCACCACGGCAGGTCCGAATGGCACGAAGGGGTTTGAAGTTTTTTATAAAATTAGACCGATTCGTGTCCAATTTGTTACTTCTTCGTGGTTTTGTGTTTTACCGAGACTTCGTGAGGTTCGAAGTTTTCTCAACTGGAATGGAAGTTTTATAATGTAACGTTGACCGATTGGCGAAAAAAGTTCTTAAGTGTTGCTTGTTTACCAGTTCTATTGACCCAAATTTAGCAGAAGAGAATTTTCTGCTAGTAAATCGGTTATCGAAGCTCTGTTTTGCTTCTATCTTTAATGAAGTAGGTACTTGTATTCAATAGTTCTAATGAATGGCACTTCCGTGTTAGAAGATCAATCCGTTCAAACTTTCTTGAAGGTCGAATTGAAGCAGGTCTGTAAATCTTTGCAATCCAACTAGATTAAAGTAGCGGATTATTATAGATTTCTTAACGCAATTTTTATTATATACAGTTATATAATTCTTGGCATTAAAAAATATATTTCGCCAGGGGCTACTTTCACAAATGGTGGCAGCAGAAACATTGGTTTTACGCGAGGAGGTTTTGTCAAGAAGCAGCCAAATTCCGGCTGTTAACTTACCTTTTTTTACGTAATTTCTATATCAGGTTGACGTAATATTTACCAGTAATTCTGGCTTTAAGCTGCAACTAATCAATTAAACCCCCTTATTTAAAAAAATATTTCACAGCGGGATATTCAATATGTTTACTTTATATGAATGTTTGTTTGGTGTTCCAATTCGCGTTTAATTAGCAGTTATAATGCGATATAAAAATTGCTACTGCTGTTCAGCAGGTCAAGATATTCCACAGAAAACTCCACTCGTTCTTATTTATCGAAAACACAAAATTATTTCAGCACCCACTTTTCAGATACAGGTGAATTAGAATAAACAGCAATTTCGACTATTAACAGAGTCAATTTTCTCAATACGGGAAATGTTTTTTCCCTTGTGCTGATAGTCCATAGATTTTCATCCTCGGCGCATTTCTGCTGTGCAAAGTTCAACCTGTATACAGAATGTCACACAATTAGTGTAAACGACTTTGGCATTTGCTTGGTGAAGATATTTTGAGTAAAAAAGGTTTAATGAACGTAAATCTGATTCTAATTAATTGCAAAGGGACCGCGGTAGAGTAGTGGCCGCAGCGCTTGGCTGCGGGGTTATTCTACCAAAATCGCTCAGGTGCGAATCCTGAGCGCTGCGCTTTCCCAGAGTGTTTGTGTTGTCTGGGACATGGATTTTTCAAGGGCAGGGTAGGTTAGACTTTTGAATAGCACGAAATGTGCTGAGCCGTGGTAAGCTGGGTGGGATGGGAATCATGGAGTTGCCTTTGGTAATTACACGGTTATTAAAAAATAATTAATTATAAAACTATATGGGTCAAAGTACTTAAACAAAATAAAAACATTTGTTTTTTATAGTAAATGCTTATGTGCTTGAATGCAGGCCTGATGAATCAGCAAATCATTGACTCGAAACATTACATTGTAGTTTTTAATTTCATTTGACGTATTGATGACTCTCTCCATGAGTATGTATTTCAACATTGTACATCAGCTATTGTAGATGATTTCCAAGAAAATAATCTAGAGGGATTCAGTTTGGAGATCTTGGAGGCCCTACGACGACCTTCCGCTCCAATCTCCCTATCAGGATAAAGAAGATTTACCCATGCAGCTACTTGCCTTCCATCATGGTGGTATCACACGGCTTGTCGAATATTAAGTTTGTCTTCGAATATCTCGTTAGTACTTATGAAGGAAAATTAATATAAATATTAACACTAAAACGTGGCTGACAGTTCGAGTTTGAATGTCAGCATGTGGATATATCAACTGGTATATTCCCTGGATGCACAGAGAACATTTTCAATGCAATATCCGCAAACGAAAACAATATTAGCATATTCAACTGCACTAAAACTTTCCATTATTTAAAAATGTAACAAATAATTAATTTAATTTTGTTTTGGTTTATTTTCTTAAAGGCCACTTGATATTAAGGTTGTAAAATAATTATGTCAATATAATTTTGATCTCCAGTAGTTTCGTAATTAATTAGCACTTATGTTCATCAGACATTTTTAACTTAAAACAACCTCACCAACCAAATGCCAAAGTTTCTTAAACTAGTTGTAAAACACCTTGTATATAAGATTAGGATCATTTCATAGATACTCTGGAATCGTTTAACATCTTTTAGAACAATTTCTTCCAACGTCATGAATGCATGGGCTGCCTCATGTGCAATACGCTCCTCCTCCATTTTTCACATACAGGAGATCAAGATAAATGCGCGTAGCCACATCTAAATAGAATTGTACTGGTGGCAGATACGGTTGTTAATTAAGGGATTGAAATATCATAGTCCTACCAGTTCGTTGAAGAGGACAGGCTGGAGAAATATGGAACTATATTATACCCTCGTGTTCTTCTAATGTATTATCTTGCAAGAACTGAACTCTTTTAAAGTTTCTTATAGAGAAGTTTGTGCAAGAAAATTCAATCATCGCTTTGGTAGTTTTAAAGAAATTGTTTACGTTAATATTAATGAATTAAGCTTCCGTTCATCATTGATGTTTACAACATTACTTTTTAACGAGGAATGTGTTTTGTTGTGTTTATTTATGAGTAGTTGGGTTCCAGAATAATGACTTCAGAAGTAGTTGCTTTGCACTTCCTAAGTGACAGTTTTAATTGCTGTCATTTGTTTTTCTAAGTAGTCGATCTAACCTACGTGGTATTTAGGGGTAGTTCGTATATGCGCGATCAGTAACCAACGAAGTACTTTATTGTGCTTTCTTTTTTAATTTATATTGATGTATTTTATGCCTAGTTAGTTTTATAGATTGTTGTGCTTAAAATTTATAGCATCTTTCACCATTGTTACGACTAGGTAGTTTTTACGAGAGTACATAAAACGCCTTTATTATTATTTTCTTTAACATGGAATATTTTCTATTATTGCCGTTTTAAAAAATTATTCTTGTTTATGTTATACTTTTAGATACTGTAGATTTTCAGGGTGAATTAATCTACTTTAATTGGATCTTTTTAAATAAATAATTTAATCTAGTGGGTCAGAAAGCGATTAGTAGTTCGTTTAGCTGCCTTTTCATGTTTGTTTAATGAAGTTGCGTTCAGCGGGTTTTATAAATAGTTTAATTGAATTTAATGGTGTATTCGTACTTTCACAGAAAATTTAGGACCGTCTTCACAATAGTATTCTGAAATAAATTTTCTAACAAACAAAAGATATTTAAGCTGAAAATCCCTGTGGTAAGTGAGATATTAGGGGTGTCCGCCGACTCGCTGGCCACCGTTTCCTCGCCATCGTTTGCTCGCCACCGTTTGCTCGCCATTGTTTGTTGGCTACCGTTTGCTCGCCACCGTTTGCTGGTCACAGTTTGCTGGCCACAATTTGCTCCCCTGCTGTTTGCTCACGGGCATTTTGCTCGTCGAAAAGATGATCGACAAGAAATTTACTTTTAAAGTAAATAATAATAATAAAAATATTATCTGCAGGCACCTGTAGGCATTTAGTACATGCTGTTGGTAATGCTTAAATCTTACATTCCTCTAAGAAATATTGATGGTTAAAGCAGAATTAACTGTACGTGTCATTTAAATTTGTACAGGGCAATAGTTATTTTTTTTTGTTCCTAATACAATTAACTAGAAAAGTATTTGATTTTCATGCTGTATACATTTTAACATAATTTTTCATTAACAACTTTTCAAAAATTGTTTTATTGCGAAAGAAACAGCATTTTAAGTTTCCAATAATTTTAATAAACAGTTATCTACTCAAACCACCATACCACCAAACCATAAACGAATATTTCCTTAAAATATCAAAATCTATTAAATAAAGGTGAATGAAGCAAGCGATGTGTTAAATTATGTTAACAAAAGATAACCTGGATTTTCTGCGTTGGTGCTGTTATACTTATATCACTGCGAGCAAGTTGGCTGTCGAGCAAACAAATGGCGAGCTACTTTCTTGCCGAGCATCTTTCCCAGCGTATAATTGGCAATCGAGCAATCGGTGGCAAGCAAAAGGCGGCGAGCACGTGGTGGCGAGCAAAAGGCGGCGAGCAGGTGGTGGCGAGCAAATGACCTAGTACCGAAATTAAAACAGTAATTTTTCTGTTACTATGTTGTAGTGTTTGCAGAAACTACTGCGGGCAATAATGGTTGCTATTCGGTTTTTATTGCATGCGTTCTTGTTTACCTTTTTTTTTATTTCACTATATAGCTTGTCCCAAATTCAAGTGATCTCGGTAAGAAACACAACTTGAGTTAATGTGAAAAAAATTATTGGGATGATTTGTTGATGCTTTCGTTTTCTTTGTTGTTGTTTTTAAGATATTAATGCTGAGCTCTGACTTTAGGACACACTGTATATTTTTCTATTCATTTAACCTCATTACTATTTTCTTTTATTTATAGTTATTTACGTTGTTTAACTCTTTTTCGTTTAGAACTTCTTCTTACTATTTTTATCTGTTTTTTAAAATTCCAGTATTCATTTTCTAGATTTCTTTGGCTTTTTGTTCGTATTAATTCTTTTCCTTTAATTTAATATTTTCAGTGAGTTTTCTGTTTCGTGTTTCTCTTGGTGTTTTCTTACTGTCTTACTTTTTTCGTTTTGTCGATATCCTTTCTTAATTTTTTCTTACGTCTCTGTATTTGCTTCTTTTTCTTGTTAGATAATTAGTAAGTCTATTAATTATGATTGTCCTATAGAGCTGATAGTGTTAGTAAAGATATAAAAAATTACAACTATTATCTATGCCGTTCTGAACGGAATATTTTCTTTATATTTTTGGAATAAAAATAAAATCGCATAAGCATCAGTTCGTGTCCGAATAATTTTATAGATGGGTCAGTTTGAATGGTTTTAAAGCATTGTTCGGACAAGAAATCCTCCTAGGATAAAGAGAGTCCTCATGCAATATGTATTGTGAACATAAATGCGTATACTTTTTAAAAATTATTTTCGGGCTTCTTGTAGAAAAGAAACATTAAATTAAATTTAACTTTATCTAACAACAATATATATTTGAGAATAATAGCTATAGTGCTCATTGTTACTTTTATTGTAAGCGATCGATTTAGAGGTGTGTGTGTGTGTGTGTTTTCGAAATGGGTAATATTACATGTAGTTCATTAAATATGAGTAATGGGACTACCCTCGTTTGATTTTGATGACGCAGTGTCCCATATAATAAAATAAATAGCAACCATAAGCACTCTATTGTGTCCAAACGATTCTGTAGCTAGGTTTACTTGAATTTTATGTCTTCTTCGGCAACTTCTACGAGCAAGAAGACTCTCTGCCAGCACATAAAAACTGCCCTCATACAATATTTATTTTACGGAGAAATGGCAGCACGTCAACCAGCGATTTTCAGGAATCAATCCGAAGTTTACCAAGGAAAATTTCCATTCACGTGGTTTTCGGGAGCTCATATATCATTTTTAGTATCAATTCCCTAATCTTCTTGCTCTCTTTATTTCTCCTTTGGCGGGTATATTAAAAACTTACTTTTTGATGTAGGAAAATTCGCTTTTTTCTGCCTTTGTGCGGCAAAGGGGCCCTCGGCTACACAGGGACGAATTAAAACGAATAACCGAAAGAAATCTATTGATTGAAAAGCAAACAACAAAAGAGCCAGATAACGGCTTTTCTATTGTAGGCTTAATTAAAAAAAAATAACGCTCTCTTATATATCGACGAGTTTTCATCGACAAAGACTCCAAGACGGGCTTATTGTTTACATTTCGGTTTATTTTGGGCCCGAAGTAAATGAAAGTGTGTTCCGGCTGTTTTGGCGAGTTTTCCCCTTATCTTCGCTAATAGGGCGCAGGTTAATATATCAGATTACATTTTAGATTGTAAACAGATCCGATATAATGCGATTACATTGCGGAATCTAATCGATTTTGTAAATTTGCGTCTGCCGTAGTCAGATTTAAAGCTCGGGCCCGTTTTATTGCGGCATTAAAATCCAGTACACGACGTACTGCGATATTTATGGCTCCTACAAAAAGTTCAATTAGAAAATAGCCGCCATCGCTACTTGTTGCAAGTCTATGAAATATCGAAGAACGGCAGTTTTTAAATCAGAAATTTATAGCGACAATAAATATCCGTTTCTGCTTAATTAAGCGCCAACAGCTAAATACTCGTCTTGTTTTTAATTTAGCGCTGTTATTAAAACTTGCGCTAAACATTTAAATTAAGCTTGACAAGATGAAATTTTATTTCGTTAAAAAGTCGCAAAATGCGGATAATTATAAAAATAATCCTCTTTATTCCTCCGGCATGATTAATCTGCATTTTAACTGCAGTTGGCATTTGTAAGCCCTCTAAAGCGATAAAGTCGAGCATTCTTTATACAGAATATATACACATAGGGTGTATCCCTTTGGGGGTGCCAGTTTTGAGACCATATAACAGCTGGAAACGTTAATATTTATTCAGGACACAAACTTGCTAGGATTTAAATAGAAAAGTCGGACAAATATTTATACATTTGAAACACTGGAAAATTTATAATGATAATACTGTTTATATCAAGCTTATACATTAATACAGGCAGTAACGAGGGATTTATTTTCTTCGTCACATGTAGGTACTTCAAATACAATTTATACAGGGAATCTTATCATTTAACCAACTTAGAGGCTGAGCTAATTGGAACATCAAAACAATTGAGAAATTTGGAATGTATGAGTCTGCGATAACCCCAATTTCCATAACCATAGATATATTTCTGTAACGATTTGATTAAATTGAATTTTACAAAAACGGCAACAAAAATGTTCTTGGTTGATTAACCGTAGAATCAAAAAGTTGTGAGTAAAATGCAAATGCCCTCTACAATATACAGGAATGGGGATGTTAAACTAAAAACACCAAGAAGTCACCAGTCAGGTCTTAGAAATGCTGAATTTTATCAATAATAATCTATAAAGATTAAAAATCTATGGGCGTACTTTTAACAATGAATGAACTGAACATCAGCTTGATTTTTCTTACTTTAGACAACAATCTTAGCTTATTTATATTAGATGCTATACTTTCACCAATATGCTAAGGTTCGATTACAAGAGTCACATGATTTGAAAACATTAGAACCCGCATTTCACAATTGTAATTACTGTTTCCGTACCTATAACAAACTACTTTTCACACTATTTACTCTACATTTTTAAAGGCTATCATGTCAGCTGACGTTGACGCCATATTGGATTCATGGTTTTACTGTAAAATCCAAAACTGTGGTAACCCTAATTTTGAAACTAAACTCACCAACAACAAAAACTGCCCACCCCAGAAACTTCCTAAATCCTGTCATTTATTCATTTATCTGCGATGAAAATGTAGGTAATCAATAAATCGTGCTTGGTTTGTTGATAGGAACGCTGCAAAACCGAGCAATTTTCCAAGTATATTATTGTCATTGATACGAATGTTTCAAGTGCAAGACACAAATGTACATATTCAACAAATTGCGGTATTTGTGCATTGTTGACGGCTTTAAGGCTTGAAAAATTGTGTTGTTTGAGAACAAAGCATTCTGTTATTCTATACCCTACATTTTGAGCGCAAAATATGTATTCAACATCAGCACAAGTGGGTAAAATTGTGGTTCTAATTGAAGAAAGTCGTAGTTTACGAAATGTAGACTGTACTTTAGTAATATCACGCACAACCGTCCAGGAATCATTTTATATAGCCTGGAAATTAGACTAGAAGAGAAGAATCCGGTCGCGGTAGAGCAAGAAGAGTACGAGATGCTCGGTTTATTTGTTCTGTGATATCGAAGAACAACGACTGTAGCAACCCGAATTCGCTTGAATGCCATGAGCGGTTTGGGGCTTAGCGAACGGACTATACGCCAAAGAAGAGTAGAAAATGGACTTGCAGCCCGTAGGCCAGCAGTTAGACATCGTCGAGCTTCTATCCATTTTTGGAAACTCGATCCATAGGGGACATAGGATGTTCATAAATGAGTCAAGAGTTGGTCTACAGTCACTGGATAGTCGTGTGCGAGTGTTACGTTAACAGAACCAGCGCTTTTGTTAAGGTCCAAACGAGCTTTTTCGTCGACCCGCAACAGGAAAGATGGATGTGCCTTCGGCTTAGCTCAGAGGAGTAGGGGTGGTTCACGAGAAATGCTTACGGGAGGGAAATGCTAACTAGTTTTGTACAGAGTAAATTAGTGGACGCCACCTTCCAAATCACAGCTGATTGCAGGTTCGGAAGGCCAAGAAGCCAGCAGTTTACGGGAATCGGACTCACCTTTATTGTGTCACCTCTTGTTATGTAATGCTTACAAAGTTCTGCACAATACAATAAAAATACACCGAAATAAAAGATGTGGTGAATTTTAAGACAAATATAGCTCTATTGTTTGAGATCGGTGCCACATAATACAAAAAACAATTCAATCGAAACGATGATAATTATGATTTAACACAATGGTAGTTGAAACGTTCAAACAAAAGGCTCGCCGCCGCTTGCGGTATTTACTTTACTAACCACAGATCAACGCAGCCAGTGCCGTTCGAGTTTAAAAAATTACAATTTACAATTACACTTTACAATTAACAAATAATAGCAACTGGCGACTGAAGGTCGCTTTGCGTTACACCAAGAAAAGGGGTTCAGCACTTTAAGCCAATAAAATGAATCTCGGAGCAAGTTTTCACAATAACACACTAAGAATGTTTACCTTAGTTTTCTTCAAATAGGGAGTAGAGAGAGGCAGGCACAATTTGGGGTATTCTTAGGTTCTGAGGAGGCAGGCAAAAATCGCAGGCATGTCCCTGAAAACTGGATCACGATAGAGACAACGTTAAGGGCCAAGACCTTCTTCGAAGTAAAGAAAAGACGGGAACTTCAGGAACAAAATATTCGCCGCACAAACTCCCAACGCGTTTGCCGTAGCACCGGCACAATCAAAGGGTCACAGCAAGGGGCTCGATATTAATCCGCTAAAGGCGATCAGCGAATTTGCAATGAATTGCCTTCCAAGGGTTAAAATCCAGCGTGTTTGTTTAAATCCGACACTTGTCGATGGTTCTGTTCATCCCACAGTGATAACAGCGATACTAAAATTCACATGATGGACACCCATCAAAAACCCAAGCAGCCCCTGTCGTATTTGTTATCGGCGCTGATGTGTTCGCAAGCAACCGGGTCGAACGAAGATGTTAAATCAACTCACGAGAAAACGCAACGCGAATCTCCAACAGCTGGAAGATTTCACCATATGACGAAATATGGTGCAAAAATTGTAGAACAAAATCTTGCACATACAACTTCGGGCCATTCTGCAGACAAGGGTTTCTAAGAACTGCTTTCGGTCGGCATATACAGACTAAACATGCTTGTTTAGCGTTCCTTTAAGTTTCGTAAGTGGCCTCTTATAAGTTATACTTTAGGAATAATAAAAATACTAATCGTCTTAAGAGTAGCAATTAAAATAAGACTTTAATTCATAAGAAGCGGCAAAATCAAACGAACACAACACTTTGCACGCAGCACTATGTTTAAATGAGGGCCACTTCATGGAAGTCTAATTATGGTGTGAGCTGGGATATTTGCCATGGCTCCATATTCGTGGAACACAATACATTAATTCCTCACAGATACATCGAGGAAATTCTCCTACAAGCATTGTTACTTATGCAACTTTTATTAGAGATGAATCCATTTTAGTGCACATTAATGCTGAAACTCTTGTTGCTCGTATTGTGACTGATTGCATGGATGCCGTTAATATGGGATATCTTCAGAGGGTAAATAACTGTCCTAATGACCCAGAATCGTTGCAGGAACTTTCCGTTACATTACAAGAAGAATTTAACAATATTCCTCAAACTAGCGTCAACTAGATTCAGTCGTTGCTACGACGACTGGGAGTCGTTACTACTGTTCGAGGAAATTATAATCGGTAGTAAGCAACTCACGGCGATTAAGTTTTCCTGTTTAATACGAGCTTACACTTGCCAGTTTTATGTTAGTCATTTCGTTCTACTGACATTATTTATTTTTTATCGTAAATGTTGACTTTTGTCTGTAAGTTCGCCGTTGGAGGGCGGGCGTAATAAATATTTTAACTGTAATTGAAACAACTAGTTAATCCCGTATTCAACTTAGCAAGTTGCGAAGGTATTTGCAAACTATTTAAAGTGGCCGGTATTTTGCCCTTGAGTTTAAATAGTTTGGTAAGGCATTGCTTCAATTGTATTAGAGCTTTCGAATTTCGATAGCAACCCAATATCGAACGTAATGGTTCGCTTATGAAAAACAAATGCTACCATAAGAACATTCTTAATAAAGCTTTAGATATCAAATTTTCATACCACATATCTGCTTACTTATGCACATACATACCTACAGACAGTTATTTCTATACAGTTGGCTTCCTGGAAGCTCATGTCTTGTTCAAAATCTCTAAATCGAATTTCGCAAATCGAAGGCATTCCGTATATTTACCGTATGAAAAAGTAAACAGAATGTTCGTCACTGAGTTTAATGAACTACACATATATTTATATTTTCTCTCTGAGAATTTTTAAATAGGTACTGACTTACTTCCAGTCTATTAGGATTGAGTTAGTTAACAGTCTTTACTTCCCACTTCTGTACTCCGTGTTATGGGTCAAACAATTGTACTCGTGAGCCCGCAACAAACTTATTACTCTGGTAGTTTTAACCCCACCCTATTTTTGCCGAGGACTACAGACCGGGCGCAAACTTAGAGCATAATTGCCTCTAAAAGTATTGAACACACCCACCAGCGATAACTTTCAGGATAAGTAGAAGATGGAATTAGAGGCACTATTTACGAATTAAAATAATTAAATAAATCTCATAAAGATTTAAATTCAAACGAGCAAAAACCAGCCGAACTCTGCCACGAGACTTTCTTTGGCGCTACCTTTAACGTTTAACGTCGAATTCTAACGACAAAAATCTTAAAGGAGGTTTAGGCATTTAAATCTTGCGGTTACCAAGGCCGGATTGGGAATTGTGTATGGTTGGTTGCAGCCATATTTTGCTGTCTGAATTGGCGATGCTTGAGGCTTGAACCGAACCGACGATATGTTGGATGTTTCTTCAGAAATCGACTATGAATTGAGTCAGCACAATATTGGAGAACAGAATAATAACCCTTATCATTAGTGTATTTATAAAATGAAATTAAAATTCAAAATTAGTTTGTTTGGACTTTCCCATAAATTAAACCGTTTCGCTATTTTTATGAAAGTTCGGACATGATGACGGTGAAGGTATTAACATTGTTAGATGTATGTCTATGTGCGATTTTTACCCCCTAATTAGACTATAATGTTCAAAAATCGCATCGACCTTAGTTTGGAGCTAGAAAGTTTGGCAAAAGATGCGTGAATTTGCATTCAGACGTCCTATGAAATTCCGTTTCATCTCTGCATGCTAAATTTTATAGGGATCGATCTAGTAGTTTTTGACATACAGAATTTTGCAGTCTCATATACACACACTTTCTCTCTTTCTCTCTCTCTGTCTCATACATACACACATCTCCAAAATGCGGCATTCTTTCAAATTCCCAATATCAAACATTTATGACGATTGCAATTCATTCTTGTACTAAGAGTATAGAAAAGTAAAAATGAACACAAAACTAGGTGTCTGAAGAAGAACTCCCTAATGCAGTTATCTTCGAAACGGAAAGGTAAAAGAGGCAGAATAAGTAGTTAATGCAATTATTAGCAAAGTAATCGTAAAACGTGTGATGAAGAGGATCTACTTTAAAAGGCTTTAATTCAGATGTGAACCATTTATTGTTCAAATCTGAAGGAAATGAGTGGTAAAAAACAGCAAAAACCAAGTTCAAACACAACGAAGATTTAATTTCAGAAGGTGATAAAAATGGCTAGGAAATGGAACAAAAATAAAACAAAATAGGTTGTATAATTGTCAGATTATTCCTTAACTGTTTTTTTTTTATTTGTTCGATATGGATAAGAATGAGAAAATTTTAAATAGCTGATTTAAATATACAATTCTATTTTGGAGAAAAAATTTAAAGAAAGGCACGTCCGCAGTAAAAGTAGAGCCAAATAGACAAAAAATAAGGAAAAATAAAATCTAAAACCTACTTTTAGACAAAATTGCTCAAACTACATCCGAATGAAAACTATCTTAACAACCTCTCTAAATGATATATTTTTTGGGAATAGACAAAATAATTTATTATCTATATTTGTTAGGAAATATTTATGTCCATTAGGCATCCGTTAGTAATTTCCTTATTAGAACTAATGACGAAACATTTGCAATTCTGCGGACGTATTAGCGAAGAAAATTATTCTTGTAGAAGATTTTAGTGAAAGTCTTTCCTAGTACCTCCCCTTTAGGGACGTCCTCGTTGTTTACTTGGATCTCTCAGAATCTATTTCAGACACCTTTTCAAGGCAATTTCCTTTATAGCTCATTTTGCTGGATAGATTAAATATATTTCACTTTTACGAGATTACGAGTGTAGTCATTGTCATTACATTTTTCTCCCTTCGTAATGGATTTTCATACCTTTTAGTAGTTGCTAATATTGAATGTTGATTTCTTTTCATATTCTGTATACCTCTTTGTGATGAGTTCGCCGTTCTCATGCATATTGGATACAAAATGGCCCCTGAAATATTGGCTATCATACCAGACAATTAATTATAAACTGTCAATTCTTGATTATAACCATATCATAATTACATTGCCGTTAAGACAGTGTTACGCTTAAGGTCTCAATTAATCTGTCCCTTATTGATTTAGAACACCAACACTGCTATTCAGTCGATAAATGCGGCAAATTTTACGTCAGATCAGAAACAATAACGTTTCCTCTAAGGTGTAAGTTACATTTTATTCCTTCCAACAGCGATCTCTCGTCGCCGTATCGGGGCTTAAGGCAAAAGGGGTGAATGAAGCCCGAACAAAACCCTCTTCGCTGGTGCTGCAATCTTAAACCGGAATCGTCTGATCAAAGTTGAAAGTTTTATGCAATCAGATCGGGGCCTCTTTAATGGGAAAATCGCATTAGGTGATCATATTTACTGGAGAGTTATCCTGGAGATCGAATGCAGTTCCAATTTAAATAGATTTCAAATGCCAGTAACCCTTTGAAGTTTACATTTCATGAATCCGGGACAACCTGCACATGCATAAATAAGTTTTACGATTAGTTCTTCCGGGAAGTAGCGCGAAGTTTGCGTGTACCACTGACAGTTGAAGTAATTAAAGTTAATTTCGTGATTGAATTTTACACGAAGATTAAATAATTTCGCTTTGGCAAACGCAAACGCGATCTTATCGTGACAGCAGCATTCTTCATATGGGGGAAGTCCCTTTCTAATTTAACTAAATTTATGAACACGTTTGAGCCTAACGCAATTTGAACTACTTTCTGACCCCAAAATTTGAATTATTTGATTCATCACTGCGTTTCGGAGGGATGGAATTTTTACGAATGCAGTGGAGAAAGGTTGATTGCTATAATCCCACAGTTTTGTCCTATTGTATTATATATTAGCTCAGGTAGGGTCTAAGTGTTGCCTAGACATAAATTCGGGTTGTGTTATCTAGGGATAACCCAACTTTTGAAGGTGCGTCGAAGCTCACTATTGAATATTGTTTAGGTCGATGAAATTTCGAGATTCTGCGGTAAATCAAGTTTGAGCATGTTTTCTTAATCTTGAAAAAAGTAAAGTTGTTACCAAACATTCGTTCACGTGCTTTTAGAGGTTAGTTTCGATTTATTCAAAGGGAAATATTCAATTTTTGAAGAAATATATGTTATTTGTAATAAATGGTAATCGTATGCTGCAGTAAGTAATGCGTGGGCAAGAATAGATATTTAGGCAAAAAGAAAATATCGTGCGCGAAGGAAATAATACTTCGCCTAGTTTTTTCTATAAAATTACAAATAATGTTATAATAGCGTTTTATATAAAGCTTTTAAGGTCTCGCACATTTGTTTATGCATTTTCAAAATACCATCAAAATAATGGTTACCTTAAAAATATACCGAATTTACATTATAATATACATAAAATAAAAAATTGTTACCAAGTGCGGTTAAAGTGAAAGTGAAACGATCGTATTTAAGAAATATAGTTCAAACAAGGCTAAAAGAAATATTTGACTCTGATGTTCAGTAAACATGCATTTAAAGTCTACATTTTAAAGAAGAATCGAAGGGACATTGATAGTAGAGCTATGAAGCTCCTCAAAAATTCAGTTCAATTAAGCTTTCAAAATAGCAAACTAAGTTCCACCAAAATATAACAACCTCTCTTCTTTTCACAGTTTTGGATATTTTTGAAAAGTTTATCTGTAAATACCTTTACACCTCTAGTAATAGTAAGGCTATCCACCATGAAAGGATTTGGCCAGCAATGCGGAGTGTCAGCGCCCTCGTATCATTGCTCTAACACCCAGTTATCGCGTGTCAAATTCATGACACATGTTGATGTGGTGGGCATCACGCATTAGGCACAAGTTTACCACTTGTTCATTCGCACGCGAGTATCCAATTATTTAAAGCTGCTGGATGCCCCCCCCCCAGACATCGAGTCGAGGATTTGAACTTCCGGCTTTCCCCAGCGGCATTCAGTGCTCTGACCACCGCTATTAAACAACAAAATATAATTATAAAAAAATCGTGATGGTATGAAAGATTAGCTTTGTTCATACATAATAAAAATGTTTGTAGATCTTACCTTTATTTTTTATTGAATCAAAATCCTTAGAGCCGGTTTCGCACATTTTTCAAATTTTCAAATCGTGCTATTTTACAGTTGTTTTAGTTATTATCAAGAAATGTAGGGCACCTTGTAATTGTAATAATTGAAGGATATTAAATAACTTGCAGTTTATCTTAATTGGGTTAAGTTGAAGGTCGTTAGAGGTAGAATTTACGAAAATCATAGCGGCCTTAATTTGAAAGCTCAAGTCAAAAAATTACTCCATTTGTATTAAGGCCTATTACACCATGATAGTTTAACAACCATTAATTGGTTCTTGCGAAAAAGTGCATCTAAAATATGTCCAACTTCTGCTTTGGGTTTCGGATTTAATTTAAACTTTATTCTTTGCAGTTTTATATAAACTTCAATTTATCTGATTTTACTAGAATTAGAACAACTATTTCGAAGATATTGGTGATCACATAAAAGGACCCACACAAACTTTAGTACGTACGAATGTAGAGAGGAAAAAACATCGTAACATATAAGAGATGAGAAAGAGAAGAAGCAACTAATTTCAGACGAAAGTGGAAGAAGAGAGATACAGGGTGGCTCGTCGAAAATGAAGTAGGCGTGTTTTGTGACTCTAAACCTCAATTCTTCGAAAAATGCGTCCCTCACATACTAGTCATTCATGCAACATGCACTCTAAACTTAACTAAGTGAAATACGGTCACTTCAGCGGGGTTTGCCCATACGGCCGATTGAACCGCATTTCACTGTGACCTCAACTGACAGCGCCTGTTCGCATTGCTCTATCGATTGATTTTCACCCTAAAAATGTTTAATGGCAAGTTGTATCAGAAGACGTACCATTTGATAGCTCGATTAATTTGTTTTACAGTAGTGTTTTTGGTTTTCCACTCCGATCATTCATTCCTGCGGAAATGCAATCCATAATTTCAGGGTAGTAAACGTTTTAAATGAGCACCACGAGCGTCCACACAGTAACAAAGGCTCTGAAACATTTATGGAGAGATTAGGCGGAAAATTAGGAAAATTTTTGATCTAAATACTATCAAACAAATACCATAGATATCTCACAGGATCTTCGAAGTAGTACTAGTACTGTTTTCTATAATATAAGTTATTATTGGATTAATGTTGTCTTGTTACAATTTCGAATACATCTGTCCAATAAAGTTACCACTTAAAAAACACCAACGAGACGATCACCAAAAATGCCAGCTCCAACATTTAATTTTTCGGTCTGTTGAGAATGTGTTTCGTGAAATATCCTCGGATTCGACTGTACCATTTACGAAAAAAGTGTATTGCAGACACTTCTAGCAATCCGTTAGTACCGACATATTTAGAGATCCGGTATAGTTCAAGTATTGGAAATTAAAAATGTTTTAGGCCGCTTTTCCAGCTCTGGCAAACCAGAATAGAAATTTCAAAGTATTATTATATGTTATAGAAATACTATTTGTGCTTTGGAAATTAACGAAAAGTATGGTAAGGAAAAAAATGGAAGTAGGTAGAAGGTAAAAGAGTCGATTATAACGATAAGAGATAGGAAGGAGAAAATTGAGGCAGCGAGTCGGATATAGTGGGAGGAAGACAAAGTTTCTCATAAATCTACATAAACATGTTTGTATTCTAAATTTTGCAAGGTCTATCACAATACTGTGTAATCTTTCCTATACTGCCAGTACCGCGAGAGCAATAAAAAACCCAAGTCAAAGACACTCTTGGAATTTTAAATCAAACCTTATTAGGTTATTTATTTAATTAATTGATTGCAGCAGAAGTCATTACAATTATTACATATTACATTACCGTGAATTTAACGGTGGGACAAAAAATTCTTATATTAGAATCTTATTTGCATAATGGTACAAAGAATGAAAATGAGGAATGGCAATATTCGTTTCAAACCTGTTTCACAGAATTTCAATAGCGTCATCCGAATGAAGCTGCAAACTTCGCTTATAACAATTTCTATCAAACTCCCAAGATTCTTGTGAATAATTCGAGAGAAGGTGGAAGCGTTGAAAGAAAAAAGGGACCCGAAAGACCTGTGAAAAGAACTGCAGAAGTTATTGATAATGTTAGGGATATCATGGAAGCTACTCCTTTTCAGCCGACCAGAAACATAAGGCACGAAATTGATTTGTCAACGACGGTACTTGTCGAACAATTAAAAAAGAAGATTTGAGCATGTTTCCATTCAAAATGTAAATGGCTTATCAATTTTTACCGCGGGATTTCCAACCAGGACAATTATTTTCACTGGTTCTTAAACAAAATAAATAATAATGATATATTGGATCTTACTTGGTTCAGCGTTGAAGCCTAATTTCACCTCAATGGGTATCGTAATAGCCAAAATATGAGAATATGGACAACAGATAATCCACATATGTTTGAGGAATCACCGTTATATCCTCAAAAGATCAGTTTATGGGTCGCTGTTTCAAGAAGACGAATAGTTTTTGCAGATAATATATAATTGCCGATTATTATCTTCAGAATATCTTAACCCCCCTTTCCAATGAACTTCATGATGATGAAATTATAAATCGTTGCTTTTAGCAGGATATAGCCACAGCACATACTGCTAATCGTGTCATACAATTTTCACAGGAATTTTATGATGATCGGTTAATTAGTAGCCATTTATTTCCACCAAGGTCATCCGACCTTACAGTACCAGACTTCTTTCTATTCGCTTATCTAAAGAACATTATTTTTAGTAATA